>JANHFX010007103.1:0-17938 GCA_027560015.1 Chloroceryle amazona | reverse complement strand
ATCATCTGCAGACTTGCTGAGGGTGCACTCAATGCCACTGTCAATATCATTAATGAAGATATTAAGCAACACTGGTCCCAGCACAGACCCCCGAGGGACACCACTCGTCACCTTCCTCCATCTGGACGTTGAGCCATTGACCATCACTCTCTGGATGCGACCTTCTAGCCAGTTCTTTATCCACTGAACAGTCCACCCATCAAACCTCTAATTCTCCAAATTAGAGATAAGGATGTTGTGGGGGACCATGTCAAACGCCTTGAAGAAGCCCAGATAGATGACATCCATAGGTCTACCCTTGTCGACTGATGCAGTCACTTCATTGTAGAAGGTCACTAGGTTGGTCAGGCAGGACTTGCCCCTAGTAAATCCATGCTGACTACCTAGAATTACCTCCCTGTCCTCCATTTGCCTTAGCATATCCTCCAGGAGGATCTGTTCCATCATCTTCCCAGACACAGAGGTGAGGCTGACAGGGCAGTAGTTCCCCAGGTCTTCTTTTTTACCCTTTTTAAAGAAGGGGTTAAACAATGTTACCCTTTTTCCAGTCGCAAGGGACTTCACCTGAGTGCCGTGACTTCTCAAATATTATGGAGAGTGTGTCAGCAACTGCATCAGCCAGTTCCTTCAGTACTCTGGGATGCACCTCATCAGGTCCCATGGACTTATTTATGTTCAGGTTCCTCAGGTGATGATGAACCTTGTCCTTGCTTACAGTGGGAGGGACTTTGTCTACCTGGTCCTTGTCCTGTGGGCCACCAACTTGAGGGCTGTGAGGAGAGATGTTGCCAGTGAAAACTGAGGCATAAAAATTGATTACCTCAGCCTTCTCCTCATCCGTTGTTACTCATTTGCCATTGTTAATCAGCAGGGGGAGCTGCACCTTCTTTGACCTTCCTTCTCTGATTTAGATACTTACAGAATCCCTTTTTGTTTAGCTTTGTATCCCTTGCCAAGTTCAGCCCTAGCTGCACCTTGGCCTTCGTGACTTTGTCCCTACATAACCGGGCAGCGTCCCTGTATTCCCCCCCCAGGATACCTGTCCCTGTTTCAACTGTTTGTGCAATTTCATCTTACTCTTTAGTTCAGCCAGCGGTTCATGGCTCAGCCATGCTGGTGTTTTTCCCTTCTTGCCTGATTTCCTGCACAGGGGTGTTGAGAGCTCTTGAGCTCCATGGAAAGCCTCTTTAAAGATCTGCCAGCTCTTCTCCTTTATCTCTGAGGAGAGAGAGACTGCCTCCCAAGGGATGAAATGTTTTTGAAGCAAGTTGTGCTAAAAAAGCCATAGTCCCTTTCCCTCCTGCATAGGGAGTGTGTATGGGTGTGTGGTGTCTCTGCTGAGATCACCTGTATCACAGCCTTCAGTTCTGTGCTGATGTCAGTTGGGGCATGCAGAATGGGAGCTGCAGGTCAGACCTTTCCATAAAGTCCCCACTTATCTTGCTGGGTACCTGCTCTTTGTAGGATGCAGTCCTGTCCTCGGCCCATCTTGAATAGCTGTCGTTTGTTTTCCTGTGGGCTGTTTCAGAGGACATGGTGTTTTAGGAAGGCTCTGGCATATTTGCATGCTCTGCTGAAAGGTGCTGCTGTAATGTCCTCCACTGCTCCCCAGCAAATATAAAGAAGGTATGTGGCCATGCTTGCCCAGTGTGTGGAGGGGCTCGCTACCTGGGGTGTCTCAAAAGTCAGGTAAGAATTCTGCATTGCTGCACCATTTTGGTATTTCCTGGCTTACTGCTGTGCAAATCTTGATCCCATCACTTGCGTGAGCAGTGACTGGTGTCATAAGGCAGCTGTGGGTTTGTTCTCTTCCTCATTATCTGAGTGGTACCTCTGTGCTGGGATTTATAGGACTTGAGTGGGTCTACTAGTAAATCTTTAGTACAGTTCCTCTTGAAAAAATACTAAATCTGCCATGCATCTGACTAAGCCACGTATCTTGGCTCCATATCATGTAAGAATTGCTGCTTTTCAGAACAAAGGATTCTAGATTTTGCTTTTTGTGAGAAGCAAGCAGTGGTAACAGTGTTAAAGGGAGGAAATGGTGCCGCTTTGCGTGCTCTTGGTAGGAGAAAGGTGGCAGACTAGAGCTCACCTGTAGGTGAGGATTCATTTCACCTGCTTCCAAGAACCGTTAGCAGTCATAAAAGCTCTCTGGTCTTGCTTCAGCTTTGATCTTGCTGCAGCTTCTGCAGAAGTGGGGGGCAATATGGCCTATTCTGAAACATACTGATTATGGTTTTTTATTCTGTTCCCAGGGCCCAGTCATTTACGCGCAGTTAGATCACTCCGGAGGACAGCACAGTGACAAGATTAACAAGTCAGAGTCTGTGGTCTATGCTGATATTCGGAAGAACTGAGATGAGATCCTAAGCTATCCAAAGGAAAACACGCATTCAGACTGGAATTGCTTGAACAAGATTTGACCCAGAGAACTCACATGTGGCCTTTGATGCCTAGGCTATAGGACCAATGCATGTGCATACAGAGGGAAAGATATATATGTATGGTGTGTAAATAGTCTATTTAATCGTACAGAGGTGAGGCCAATGTTGCATGTTGAAACGCGGTAAGAATCTTGCTTTTAAATTGCCAATATTCTTTTTTTGCATCTTGCGTGACGAGAGAGAAAGTGAAAACTCGCGTCACAATTTAAAAATATTTTTATCTTGATTAATAATGGAGAAACTGGAAGATGCCTGGAGATTCTAGATGACCTAGAAATTCTTGGGATTTTTATGCTTATAGGACCTAATTTCTTCTGTTGAAGTGAATATAAAGAAGATACCTTCTTTATATTCACAGAGTGCTTTAAGTATACAGGGTATCTATCTTTCCTTGGTCAGACTCTCAGTACAAGCTGCCTTCTCATATAAACTAGACACTCTGACTTGGTCGTGTAAGCCAAATTGTGACTCCAAGCTATCAGAAATCTGTGTCTTAGCAGTGTAAGTGAAGAAAATGTTTAGGCTTACCTGACCTGTGTAACACAGGCCACAGAACTGTTTACTTCTGTATTGAGCCCATCTATTCAAGCTTAGTCCTTTAAAGCCCAGGGATAGTGTTGAACTAATGAATTTTGTGAAATGGTAGTTTTCCTATGAAAACTTAAGAGCTAGTGAGTTAAAGGGATAGGAAGCTATAGCTGTAGGTGGTTGCCTCAAACTCTGCTGAACCTTTCAATGAAACTGAAGCTCTGTTATTTCATATAAGCATGAAAAATGTCTGTAGTACTCCCTCACCTTTCTCACATGGCTCCATTATAGCACTGTCACTTCCTTACAGATGCTTTAATTTTTTTAAAAAGCCTGTAGCGGAGGCTGAATGATCTCTTGAGGCAATCTAGGGCTTCAGTCTCGGGGTTTTTTTTATGTGTGTGGGGGTTTTTTTGTGTAACCTGTATTACACAGAGGATGTGGAGGGCAGTTTATTTTGTCCCCTCTGCAAGGCTACTACTTGAATATAACTTTACAGCTTCCTGCTTCTAAATTAAACTCCTCACAGATTATTAAGGATCTCTGATGGTTCTCTTCTACTGAAGAGAATCTTTCTTTAGTTGACCCATTTGTATCCAGAAATCTGGTGCTCAAAACTGTGACATTACAGCTGAGGTCTTCTCAGAGTAGCGTAATAGAAGAATTTCTGTTTTGTACATCCTAATGTGGTGTTGGCTTTTCTGTTGCAGCAAATAATTTTCAGTTTGTTCTACCATAACCCCTCTCCATGATTCTTACCCATTTCCTAGTTCAGTCTGTTTCACAGAATCTGTTACAGGAATGGTTGAGGTTTGAAGGCACCTCTGGAGACAATCTAGTCCAACACCCTTCCTCCTCAAGCAGGATCAGCTAGAGCAGGTTGCGCAACGCTGTGCCAGGATGGGGATATCTGTCTCCACATATGGAAACTCTACAACATCTCTCGGCAACCTGTTCCACTGTTTGATCACTGTTACAGCTTTTTTCAATTCCCAGGTGTAAGAATTCAAGCAAGGAAAGCAAGAGACCAGCATGGGTGAGTCAAGACCTGTTGGTCAAACTAAAGGGCAAGAAGGAACTGCATGGGCAGTGGAAGCAGGGACAGGTGCTCTGAGAGGAGTATAGGGACACTGTCTGGTTGTGTAGGGATGGGGTCAGGAAGGCCAGGGTATGGCTAGAGCACAACTTGGCAAGGAACACAAAGAATAATAAGAAGGGCTTCTATGGGTATGTCAAGTCAGAAAAGGAAGGTCAAAGAAAGCGTACCCCCTGGATGAGCAAGACTGCCAAGCTGGTAACAACAGATGAGGAGAAGGCTGAGGTACTCAACAACTTTTTTTGCCTTAGTTGTCACCAGCAACCTCTCTTCCACACCTCCTGAGTTGATGGATCACAAGATGGGGATCAGGGAAGCACAGTCTCTCCCACTGTAAGAGAAGACCAGGCTCATGACCCAACTAAGGAACCTGAATATATCTAAGTGTATGGGAACTGTTGTGATGTGTCCCAGAGTGCTGAGGTAATGGGCTGATTTAGTCGCCAAGCCACTCTCTGTGATACTTGAAAAGTCCTGGCAGTCAGGTGAAGACCCTGGTGGGACAAAGGGAGACATTGCACCCATTTTTAAAAAAGGTAGAAAGGAAGACCCTGGGAACCACCAGCCTGTCAGCCTCGCCTCTGTGACTGGGAAGATCATGGAGAAGATCCTCCTAGAAGCTATGCCTGGCAGCACGGACATGGAGGACAGGGAGGTGATTTGAGACAGCCAGCAGGACTTCACCAAGGGCAAGTCCTGCCTGACCATCCTAGTGGCCTTCTGTAATGGAGTGGCTACATCAGTGGACAAGGGAAGAGCTATGGTTGTTGTCTGACTTCTGTCAGGCCTTTGACATGGTCCCACACAACATCATTGTCTCCAAATTGGAGAGATGGATTTGATGGATACACTGTGATGGATGGGGTATTGGTTGGACGGTCACATCCAGAGGGTAGTGGTCAACAGCTCAATGTCCAGATGGAGATCAGTCACAAGTAGTGTCATTCAGGGGTCCGTACTGAGACCAGTGATGTTTAATATCTTCATCGGTGACATATGCAGTGGAATCAAGTGCACCCTCAGCAGGTTTGCAGGGTGAGTGGTACAGTTGACACACCTGAGGGATGGAATGCCATCCAGAGAGACCTGGACAAGCTTGAGGAGTGGACTCATGTGAACCTCATGAGCTTCAAAAGGCCAAGTGCAAGGCTCAGCACCTACGTCAGGAGAGTCCTCTGCATCAACATAGGCTGAGGGATGAAGGGGTTGAGAGCAGCTCTGCAGAGAAGGATTTAGGGTACTAGTGGATGAAAAGCTGGACATGAGCCAGCAATGTGCACTCCCATCCCAGAAGGCCAATTGTATCCTGAGCTGCATCAAATGAAGCATGGCCAGCCAGTCAAGGGAGGTGATTCTGCCCCTCAACTCTGGTGAGACCCCACCTGGAGTGTTGTGTCCAGCTTTGGATTCTTCAGCACAAGAAAGACACGGACCTGTTGGAGCAGGTCCACAGAAAAGCTACAAAAATCATCAGGGGGCTGGAACACCTCTCCTGTGGAAAAAGGCTGGGAGAGTTTGGGTTGTTCAGCTTGGAGAAGAGAAGGCTCTGGGGAAACCTTATTGCAGCCTTTCAGTACTTAAAGGGGGCCTATAAGAAAGATGGGGACAATCTTTTTAGCAGAGCTAGTTGTGACACAGGATATGGGGCAATGGTTTTAAACTAAGAGAAGGTAGATTTAGACTAAATATTAAAAAGGCTTTTTTTTATAATGAGGGTGGTGAAACACTGGGACAGGTTGCCCAGGGAGGTGGTAGAGGCCCCATCCCTGGAAACATCCAGGGTCAGGTTGGATGGGATTCTGAGCAACCTGATCTAGTTAAGGATGTCCCTGCTCGCTGCAGGGGGGGGTGGATTAGGTGACCTTGAAAGGTCCTTTCCAACCCAAAACATTTTATAATTCTATTATTCTATGATTTTTCAGACCTCATCTTCATCAGCTGAAAACTTCAATTGTCATCCTGCTCTCCAGTGAGCTCGAAACACTCTTAGCTTGCTATCTGCAAACTTAAGCCTACATTCCACTGTAACATAAAGTAAATGAAAATCAATTTTAGGCCCATGGAAAACCTATTCAGAACCATATTAGATAAACCTTTAATTATGACAGGGAACTTTAATAACTATATCGTGTACAGTAGTTTATTTTCCCAACAACGCTGGCTATGCCAACACTATATTATTTCATCAGGATCAGACCTCACTGGTTTCCTGGCAATATCTGCCTTTGTTAGAAGCCTTGCTGAAATCAGGATGAATCCTGCTGCTGCTGCTTTCCTTATCTACCAGGCTGGTATTTCCCAACTTTTGTTTGAAACCTACTAAGAAATGAACACTATGGATACAGTTGATGGAGGAACTTGATTTTGATCTATTTTTGTTCATTCCTGCACATCACCATCTTTCTCCCCAGACATTTTAGAGTAAGAGGGAGAAATGTGATGAATGTAGTGATCAAAAACTTGCTGCTATCAGAAGATTAGGGCTGTCCTTGGCTCTTAAGTCTGCTACTAATGTATGTTTCTTTTACTGCTGGAACATACTGGAGAATCCGAGTCCTGATCTAGTGCTGCCTTTAAGAAACACACTGATCTGGTTGGTGCTAACTTTAAGAAACTGATCTGGCTGGTGCTAACTTTAAGAAACCGATCTGGCTGGTGCTAACTTTAAGAAACCAATCTGGCTGGTGCTAACTTTAAGAAACACACTGATCCGGTTGGTGCTAACTTTAGTAAACATGTCCTTCCATTGCTTTTGCTTAGCTACAGGTATGCTCATATTGTCTGTACGGAGGAGGCTTATTGCAAGGCTGCTTGGATCCTCTTTGTGAAGGTAGAATGAACACCGAAATATTTTTTTAAATTGCCAAACATCTTTTTAGAAAGAAACAAAAGTCCCTTCCCT
The DNA here is from genome assembly GCA_027560015.1 of Chloroceryle amazona. Lineage (NCBI taxonomy): Eukaryota > Metazoa > Chordata > Aves > Coraciiformes > Cerylidae > Chloroceryle > Chloroceryle amazona. The sequence goes on along the minus strand of JANHFX010007103.1, from coordinate 10,965 downwards.
CAGGAATAGCAGAAATCAGTCTGAATCCCTCTCCTGTACAAAGGCTGTTAAATTATTAATTTATTTTTTTAAAAAAAACATGAACAATGTAGCTATTCAATAACTTACTCGGGCTGGAATCAAAAGAGCTTGAGGCAGTGTGAGGCAACACTTGTGAACTTTCTGTTCCTCAGTTTATCGTAGCTTGTTTAAACCTACGCTGATGAGAGGGACTGATGCTAAACTGGCTTACTTTGTAACATCTTGGGAGACAGAGGCCTTCTACTTCCTTGGTGTAGGGTAGCAGACAGATATTAAAGTTAGACAAGGTCATCATATCCTGATGTTATGGTGATCAGAAGTTTAACCCTGTTTGCTCTACTGCTATCCTCTTAATTCTGTGATGTTGTTCTCTGCAGGTGGAAGGAAAGAGCTTGGACTTTGAGGAACACTTAAGTGTGTTGTCCTTGTCCTGTTGTAGTACTGCCACTAGTTCTTAGGATCATCTGTTTTAAAAAGACGTGCTGCATGGAAGGCTTGCTGCAGCACAGCTGAGGGGTAGGCAGTCACTCTTGAGGCAGTAGCAAATGACTAAAACTGTTACATGGGTCATTACTCTCGGATAGAGCTGAGGAAGGTTTGTGTGATATAAAACACCTGCAGTGAAGTCTCCCTTCTTCATGGTGCAAACAAAACTGAGGTCAATCTGAAATCCATTTCTCAGCTGGGGGGGAGTGGGGGCATGTAGGAAAGGTCTTTTACAGGTAAGAGTGACCTTTTACCCATTGTAGGAGCGCAATTTAGGGTTGCCAGCCTGGGCTCTGACAGCTAAGCCAGACAGGGCTACGAATGGCATCATTCATCTTCCCTGTTTTTAATAGAGCTGCAAAGAGAAAAAGGTTTGGCTTTTTACTAATAGTGGATATAGTCTTCCTTCTTTTTGATTACCAGAAAGGAATTTTTAGAAGAGGATCACAAGTAAAGTATCAGTTCAAGTAAATTGGTAGTTGTACTTAGTACCTCAAATCTCCATTGCTCCTTTTGACTTCAGCAGTTTTTCTGTGAGGGAGGTGGATGGCATGTTCATGAAATGGCATTAAGAGCCATTACAAGGTGGCAGGTATGTCCCTGTAACTAACTGAATGATGTGTCTTTATAACTGGAGACCTGCAGGATTTTTTTTTTTCTCTCAAAGCTTTAGTGCTATTTCAGTTTGTGATTAGCAGAGCTGGAATTAGGTTTTCAACTTTTTTAAACCTGTGAGAACTGTTTAGGTAACCATCTGTCTTGTAACTGCAGTAAAGGTATACCTGCAATTTAGAAGCTACATTGCCTTAGAGTTGATTTATGGAGGTCAAGTGTGGGCTGTTTGATTTATTAGCAAAACACCTTCACTCTTTATCAAAGTTTGTCTGGGAATTTTACATTATTAATGTGTCTACCTAGGACCTCAAATACAAAATACTTTTATTATACAAGTAGTGATGGAAATATTTTCTCTTTAAAACCATTGAAGCTGCTGAGGTGGGTAAGACTTCTGGGCTGTGGCCATGCCCATGTGGTGCTCATGTTTAGGTAACATTTTTATATGGAAGACTACAAAGTCATATTAACTCTGATTAGCAATTATATGTCTTGAGGCTTCTCTTTCCCTTCTTTTCACTGACCTATTGCTAATAAGCCATTTCACTTAAAGGGTTTTTTGCTCTCTAAAAATCTAAGTTCAATGCCTTTAGAGATCAGTGTGCTGTGCAATCTTTTCCATCTCCCTGCAGTGCCAGCTGGTTTTATGAAGTAAATGAGACTGGAAACATAGCCTGGGTACTTCTGTTTTGTAAACCTCTCTCGGAGGTACGCTAGAGAACAAACACCTGTAAGACAGGTGTATAATCTGTGCGAGGGAGCTGGATATGCATTGCATGGCCTGAAGAGCCAGTGTACCAACTGCTCGTGCTTTTGCTTTTACAGATTCATCTGGAAACAGTTATCTTGGATATTTTTTTCTTGAATGGACTTTGATGTTTTCTATTGTAATCTTGTGAATATTTTAATACACTTTTTTTTTCTCCCGTTACTGGTTTGCTGGATGAATCTTATCTTGTTATAGGGGCTGGCAAGGGAGGGGGGCTGAAATACACCACCTCTCTTTCTGGTAACATTCTTCAGTCACTGCAACCTCTGGCAGCTCAGTGAATGACACAGCTGGAGAGGTCACCATTTGAATTGGTACCCTGTAGTACCACTTCACGTAGGAGAACTAAGAAATGCAAGTGAAACTGTAGCAGAATACACATCAGAGAGAAAAAGCATCATAGCAGCACAGTCTCAAAAAAAGGGAAGCTGACATACTATCAGGTGCATGTCTTGTAAGAATGAAAAATGCTTTCCTTAAACTACCTTGTACAAATACTTGGCATGGGATAATATAATACTATATGTGTGGTGAGAAAGGAGGGAACATCAGTGCCACAAGGTGCTGTAGCTCTTGTAACTGTAGAACAGTTTCACTTCCTCTCTACCCTTGCCATGGTGGAGTGAAAACTCAAATGGGATTGAGGGAATATAGGGATGGAGAGAGACTTACTAACAGGGCTTTGCAAAACTCCAGTATTTCAAAGCCTTAATTTTCATGAAAGCTAAATCCTGAAGACGACTACTCTATCTCCCAGTTACCGTTTTCCTTGGATATAAATTCTTAAGCTCTGGTACTTACTCCTAGCTTTGGTGGAAGAGGGCTCAGAGAACCTGCCAGGGAAGCTCACTGATGTCATACTCTGAGCACAACTGCCTTCTACTCAGTAATAGGTAAGCCTTTGCTTAGAAGCTATTTCACAGTGGCACATTTTTCCTGCTTATAGGAGGGTAAGTAGGGAGAGATGTTGACTTCCAGGGAAGGCTTCACTGTTTACTGACAAATGTGCCACAGATGGGAGCAGACCACTGCCTCTAAAGCCTTGGGGAACCGATATGTACATATTTTCTGGATGCACTTGAGGAGGGAGTGGAAAGTGAGTAATAGATGCTTTGGCTGTTTATTTTTCACACTTCCAAGAACCAGCTACTTAAATATATCCATCTTCTGCCTCTAGTTGCAAAAGATGACAAGCTAGAAGACCAGTGGTACATGTTAGTTTGCCCTTCCCTTGTTAAAGACTGCAATGACTGGCAAAGGAAGATGTACATAGCTGAAAAGAATATCCTTACGCTACCAGGAAAGAGCATCAAGGGAATTAAATATAAATGCTACTGTTTTTAGTTACTAAAAGTATGGTAAAACCATACCCAGGTGTCTGTGACATAAAAGAAAATCACTTCAGTCTGAGGCTCTGGCTGACTGTCATCAGCATAGTCACTCCTTGTCACTCCCAGCACTCTTCAGTAGAGTGCAGGAACATGTAGCCCAGAAACTCATTCTAAGCACAAACCACCATCAGTTTGTTTTTTCAAGAGACAATATGTAACACAGCTTTACTTCAGTTTAAAAGGTTATACTTTATTTAACTGTATGGAGAAACTTCATTCTTTGCAGTTAGAAAACACTTGTTCTCTAGACATTTAGATTTCCTCTTCCATCTTCTCAGAGGAAAAAACATTAAAATTAGTATAGCTAGGTCCCATGGGGAAGGGTTTGTGCGTTGTTGCATTTGACCTGTTGGGTTAAGCATCCCTTTACTGCAACTGCTCCTGTTGTTTTGCTTTTAGCTCCTGATTATACCTATAGGGAAAAAAAAAAAAAGAAGCACAGACTAAGAATAGAACATCAGATACAGTAACAGTGTCTTCTAACAATCTTATTATGCAGAGGATGTTTAAAATTACAATAGGCTTGAGGGTGGGAACTCTGGATAGGGTAATTTACTTCATGTAGGGAGTTACAAATTAGTTGTTAAATATGCCTCATTCCTGGCCAGAGAACTCCAAATTTTTCCTCCAGAAATTAGAAAAAAAAAAAGAGAGAGAGAGAGAGAGAGAAAAGTGCCCCTCTGCTTAAGAACTCTTTTGATCCATCTGAAATTGACACAATTCAACACTGAAAAGCTGACAGAAGTGCCAAGCTTATGAGGAGAAAGCCTAGGCTGTCAGTCAGACCTACAGCTTTTAAAGAATGCCTTAGACCCAGAAACTACAGCTTACATAGATCGTTTCTTAAAATGTGCTCTAGCACTATGGAAAATATTTAAAGCTTCACTCCGACTCAACTGGAAGACTACCAATGTAGCAAAGAAATTCTGCAGTGTTTAATTAATTGTTTAGTTCCTCTTGTGTGTTGCACTGACACTGAGGCTGGTAAAATTTATCAATTCCCAGTTAAGACGAGGTGGTTTGAATGTTTAGTTATAGTATGTAGAGTATCCCTTCGTAATACATACCTCCATATTCTGAAGAGCTGAGAGCCACCTGCACAGCCAACAAAGAAGTTTACGGCAAACAGACTCCAGTTTTTCGGAATAATAACTAGAGAGTACCTTGACCAAATAAGGCCTGTTGAATATAAGGGAAAATTTAAAGATGTTAAGTCTTTAAAATGAAATACTCAGACATTCCCCTAAGTTTGAAGACAGAATCATGGGACAGTTTTAAGTTTTATAGCTTCCTGTTAGACAACTGCTTTTCTTATAGCTAATGATTTCTCAGTTAAAAGTGCATCAAGTGCCAGGGGCACAGCTATGGGTATGTATTCTATTTTTCTGAAATAGCTGGACAATACGGTCAATCATAATCTTAATATCAAACAAGATCCTCTGTACTGTACAGCAGCCTAGACATTCATTCTCCAGCACAGTTGCATTTTGCTGTAGTATATACAGCAAGACTTAGAGATTGCAGAATCCACCAATCAAGACAGGTTTACATTATCATGCAAAATGCACAGCACTGTGTCAGATATCAAAGTCTGTAGAGAAACAAGGTGGTAGCTGTAATTTTAACCTTCAGATTTAGCTGTCACAACTTCTGCCCCTGACAAGATCTGGTGGAACACCTTAGATACAGAATATTGTTTCTGCCAGTGTGAAAATTCTTGGCAGATAGTGGGGCAGCAGTCCGTGTACTACTGCTTCCAAGTTCTTTCAACACATGGAAATTCTTTCCAGTTACATTTGTGTAATTATCCTAACTTTGTTTAATTCCTTCGAAGTCTGTTCTAAAAAATTCACTAAATCCTGGACTGATTTAAAAATTACTTGACCTGAAGAAAAAGAAGTCACTTAGTGGAAAGAGGGGTATCATTGTGATTTAAGGGATGAAATTCATAACTTATAACAACTTGCTCTAGACAATTTGAAATTAAGACACATGCTGAAAGCTTATATAATCACAGAACCCTTACAAATTTCCTAACTAGTATAGGTTTGTCCTAGAGTTATCTTACAGCAACAGTGAGAGCATATAGTTAAGCCTTTTCTATAGAAGTGGATTAGTACTGATGGAGGATTTGGAAAGAAGTTTATACAGTTTTAAAGAGGCTACTCTGTAAAAGCAGGGAGTAACTTTGGCTTTACCTGTGGCCATTAGCACTGCAGACTGTGCTGTGCTGAGCTTTTCTGCTGGTCTGGCCATATCAGCCATTCCAGCACATACCAAACCCTGTAAAGAGAAATGTCAGTGAGTGCCAGGACCTCCTGTAACAGATCAAACAATTTACAAGGGAAGTTGCTTCATAGCTCAGCAGTTAATCTATATGCATTATGTGGGAGATGGAATCCATTATAGGAGCAGAGTAATTAGACTCACGGGGACATAATTCACTACTAGTTCATTGTGGTAGGAATAAGAACACAGTTATGGAAGGTGCAGCTGACCTGCAATAAAATCCCAGGAAGTGGCAATTTTGTTTTAATTTAATTTGTATTAATTTAATTAGTTTTCTTGCAACAAACAAACTCATTTAGATAAGGCCCTGCTCTGCTTCCTAAAGCTCAGGCTAAGACATTGCTGGTTAAGATGTAGGTTTAACACCATTATAGTCTTTACTTAGCTTCAGTGCTTCTTTTTTAATACACTTTCAGTAAAAGTAGAAAACTTGCAGGTGAAATGAGAAAAAGCTTGGCTGATCTACTTGACAATGTTACTAGCAAACATGCTGCTTGACTTTTATTCTGTTATTGCCCTCTCCTGGAAATACAACTTCATGTTCATGTTACAGAAGTGCACAAAAGAAACCAAACCAAAATCCCACAAATAAGAGTGTCCTAACATTTTTACTGATTGCCACTAAGGATTCCTCTGGCTTCAAATAATAAACCACTTTTCAAGGGTAGAGACTTTGGCATGCAGTCTCACCTAAGAGACTGATATTGCCACAGCGGTACGTAGAGAGACGGACTTTCAGCACACTTGGGTAACGGCAGTACGTGTGCCTTTGCCTAGGAGGGGGAAAGTAATTTTAAGTTCTCCGCAAAGAACTTCACCGTGAGCTTAGAGAAGTGTTCCTGCATGTTCACAAAAGAAAAACCATCTGTGTATAAGCCCATTTGATACAGCAGAAGTTGACACCAGGCTGCTCAGAAGAGTTCCCTGTATGCTCAGGCTCAAGAGTATGCTGTCTGGGAGAGCCTCTGAGAAAGGGGAAGGTTAACCATGGCTACTGCAGCTCCAGTTTAGATTAACAAAACAAACCACGCTACAGCTTAGAGCATAATGTGTTGGCTGTGGCCTATAAAAAGTTGGTATGTACAATGGCAAACTTTTTGAGCCAGCTGGCAATAGGAAGAACAGCTTATATCCTTGCTCATTATCAAACAAGGAGATCAAACAGCTTTATGATTTTAGAGATAATTTATTTAACGTGTATCAATACAACAACTAGGAGGAGTACAGTGAATAAGGAGGAGACTTGACTCATTCACAAACATAGCCAGGTGGTGTAACCAAGTAGGAAGCAGAGAGCTACTGAGAGGCAAAAAGGCAATTCCCTTTTTTCTTTCATTTTCTCAAGAGTACCTTGCACTCTGACATGCCTTCAAACTATGAGCCTTGGGAATAGGCTTCCTTAAGATATTCTTCGAATTCCTTCATCTCAGAAGAAATACACAGTTTAAGAGTGTTGAATTTTGCCAGCTCTTGCCTTCCTTGAGTACCAGTTAGCACTTCACAAGAGAAAGCCTCTGTGAAACTTTGAGCAAATATTATATATGTTATTAAGGATAATTTTTTTTTTCCTCCCCATATATTAAAAATTAGAGCCTCTGTATTAAATCTTTCTGTAGGCTCAAATATTTGCTGGCAGACTATTTCTTTGCTCAATGGCTTACTGTAGATTGCCCTCTGACTGACATCCAGACATCAGCTAGACATCAGCTAGCATCTTATACTTACCCATTTCATAATAGGTGCCCAGAAAAAAACTGTTTTGGGACCTGAGGAAAGGGAAAAAAAGAAAAGTTAAATTATTCAGTGATGTGTGGCTGTTTAAATACCCACAGTAATTTTTTTCTTTAGTTTTGGTTTTAAAAAGAACGAATTGTGCATATTAGCACAGTTTCTACTGCTGTACAAACTCTTGCAACCTAAGCTCATAATTCATCAACTCAGTGCATCAACTTTCAGTTGCATAATCAGTCCACCCATTTCTGCAACAGATGAGTAGGATTTTGTATTTCCATTTTTAAGTAAACAAGGACACTAGACCAGGCAAAAAGCATTTATATTGAAAGAGTTAGGATAAGGCCTAGGAATAGTGAAGACAATTTCTACATAATAATTGAAAGCTACCCTACAGCTAGACTAACACAATTAGTATCTGAAATCTTTGTGAACTGAATCTTGTGAAATAAACCCCCAAAGTATTTTATGTCTGGTACTGTAACAAGTCAGTCCTGCCTCCCCTTCCCAAATCACACCCCTTCATGCTATAGAAGAAATGCTGCACAGCAGCTTTGGATGGTTAAAGTGAGAAAACAAATAGCAAACATAAATGGCAATAAATGTCACAAGGAAAGCATCCTCATTGACCTCTAATCTGCACTTCTGAATAACCCTGTCTTTCTAGCAGAATCAATACTTCCCATCCAAACAACCCTACAGCCTACCAATAGGCAAAGGAGGATGATGAGGAAAACTACAAAACCTACAAAAGGAAGGGAGAAAAGTCAAAGGAGTGGGATCTGGCAGAAAACATCTCTCTTACATGTATCTTACAGCAGTGCTAATATGGCAACTGGTTGGTTAAAACAAAGCACTGTAATGCCACTCCGAGAGTGTGCAGAGCGCCAGCCATGCCAGGAACTGCTAACCTAGGACTACTGCTCAAAGTCTTAAAAGAGAGACCATGATTGAAAGTATCAAGCTGTTGGGAGACAGTCAGGACACTGGTTCCAATCTGATCAAAACACATCAAGTTTTAAGTCTTGCTAGGCCTCTGCTCAGCATTCTGATTTCATGCAAAATGAAGCCAAGCTTTTACTGTAATATGTTACTTATTATGAGTAAAGTTTTTAAAAATACGTGATAAACACTAGGACTTCGGTTGCTTGCTTTTCATGTGAGCTAATTTTTCACTAACAATTCAGCCTTGCAGTAACTATTTATACCCCGCATTTTAAGCGCCTGAGGTTTAAAACTGTGACGAGAAAAATTAACCATCAGGTTTCTACAGCAAGCACTTGTGAAGCAACTCATAATTTGAGGGAATAAGATCAATAGTTACAAATACAAGTTGCTTTATCACCTTAAAGCCAACTAAGCCCTATAAAAGGGCAGGACAATTGCAGCACAGAAAGAACAAAAACTGGCTTGGCAGCTTTGCATAAAGCCCTCTTAAACCCACACTGCTTGTGGTAGTGATCAAGTTTCTAACAGTTGTTAACTGTTAACAACTACTAGCACATTACTTTTTGCTTAGATAACTAAATGCTTCTACCTACACATGATCTAATTTTTTAGGATGCCTGCCTGGTGTTGTGCAGCCACCAAAGCTGTCTAATATTGTTGAAGAAATACAGCTTGATATTCATGCTTTAAAGACATAAACTTCAGTTGCTGCTCTCTTAGGTTGCTACTCGGTATGTCAGTATCAGGCTACAAAGAGCGCTCTCTATAAATCACTCTTGCAGAGGTCCCATGGAAGTAGCTTTAGTTACTATCATCTATTTTCTTTTAAAACACAAATACAAATTTGGAGTACCAGAGAATGTGGGTTGAGTGTAAATGATTAAATTTACATTCCCTAAACAGCTAGTAAAGTTTTCAAGAAAAATGACATTTGTTTTTGTCCTGGAGCTTAGGCAAAGTGAAAATTGGGCAAAATGAACCAAGGAGAGGGAGTACAAGCTCAGGCCTTGCATCCCTGTTGCTGCCAAGAGCCATGTTCCCTGCTCTGTGGCATCCTGGGGAGTTGGTGTGCTGTACCCCAGGCCCTTTTCTGTCCTCCAGCAACCTTTCTCCATGTAACATCAGCCAAAGAAACAGCTTTTCAGACCAAGCATCAATTATTTTACTGGAAGCTTTATCTGTGCCAGAAAACAAGTAAGCATTGTTCTTAATTTCTCACAAGTGATTTATCATTTCATGACACTTATATTCCTAAATTAGATTAGAAACTTAGCTATAACCAGAGATAAAAATGTGAGCCATTCATTTTTAACCTACTTGTTCTTCAATCACAGTTACGTCTATTGAATAATTTTCTCACAGACCCACCGTCAACACATTTAAGGCTGAAACGGAAGTGGCAGACATCCAGTTTTGGTACTTGCTTGCTTTGTGGGTTTTCCTCACTTAAGCCATCAGTACAGATTATGGCAGATGTATATGTGTTGATATATACGCACACATACACAGAGTCCCTTAAGAATGGATTTAAAAAAAAATATTTTCAACATTACAGTGGTGAACAAGTGGCCCACACAGGCAGTTCAACAAAGTAAAAAGCACTGCAGGAGAAGCTCCAAAGGTTTTTTCAATAGGTACTACAGTTCTGATGAAGAAGGAACAAAGAAGTTCCCAGCGCTTGCCATGCCTTGTATTCAATAAAAGCAATTGGAAGCTGCCACATTTCACACAGGATGAATGTGGCATTTGGAGGCTTGGCACCATTACAATGTAAGTGCTGGACATAATGACTCTTTATATACAAAAATTACTTTAATGTTAAATAAATATATTGGTCAAGTGAATTCAGTTCCAATCAGGTATTGATAACTGCAGTTTTCACTCTTCAATCGTGATTTTTTTAAAGCAACAATTTTCATTTCAAGGAAGGCCTGTTACAGGAGGATGGAGCAACAGACTAAAAGCTAAAGTCCATTTTCACAGACCATATTCCAGGTAGGTGAAGAGTCAAGGATGTGTATCACACTGCAACAAAACAGTGGAACATCAGCCTATTGAACTTTAGAACTTTATCTAGCACTCTTCTGAACTACCCCACGTAACTTGTTTACATGACAAACATTACCTAAATATCACTAAAGCAGATCATTTTACAACAGGTTTCTCCCTAATAACACAAAAACCTCGTGTTTGTTCAGGTAAAGGTAAACTTTAGGTCAGGTAAGGGTAGCTCATTTCAGGGAAACTCGAGCCCTTCCTTTCCTGGAGGAGCCTTTCAACTGTGAGAGTGGATTCATAAAGAGCATGAGTTGTCTTCCGTAGGAGCACTGCATTCGGTAGAACGAAAACAAAACAAACAGCAGCTTGACTAAAAGCAGAGTACACCTTAAGATCAGAAATCCTTACAGCACTCCCTCCTATTTTTTCAACGCATCCATTTGAAAGAAGTGACTGCTGAAGCCTTCAGGCCCCTCTGAAAACCATCCCATGCTCTGGATGGCGATCAGGTGGCCCAGCCGTTCCCCGCGTTCAATTCGTGGGGTAACGCGAGTGACACTCAAGTACACTCGTGCACTACGGGAGACGGGAGTGATAATTGGTATCGTGGCTGCCTTTTAAATTTTTAAAAAATATATTGCATTGAAACAGCACAGACTGTAGCTGGTGACAAAAGGTCTACATCTTCACTGTAATTACGTCAAAGGCAGCAGACAA
>JANHFX010007102.1:0-84194 GCA_027560015.1 Chloroceryle amazona | reverse complement strand
TTTTCTTGCCTTCCTTCAATTTCCTCAACTTAGACTGATCCAAATCATGTAACTTGCGTAGTTTTGCCATCTGACAGAAGCATTAATCAGGGAAGAGGCTGTTCCAGGGTGGAGGACACGGCCAGCCACCGGGAACAACCCAGACGGTAAAGTCAGCAGTGGAGAGCAAACCAGGAGGATTTGACACAAAGGCCACCATACTTCAAACAAAAGGAAAGCTGGCATGGAATTCTCCCCCTGAAAGAAGTTATGAATTATCAATCCAGTAATTGAGGTATCTCATCAGGAAATCACTGGGAAAGCACTGCTTTAAGCAATGAGTGGTTTGTGGGTTTTTTATGTTGCACTTGATTTGTATTCAAGTATTTTTCTTAGAATAACTAGAATATAAGTGTGGCCACTCCTTTTACCATCACAGTTTATTTAGTTTGGAAAGATAATGAGTAACACAGACAGAAAGATAACTCTCTTGCTACTAGATACAAACCACCCTAGAAAGGGCTGCAAGTACTGGCAAACCTTGCTGAGGGCACAAATCTCCAACTCGAAGCTACTATGTAGGCTGTAGACTTATTCCCCTAGGACTACTTCTGTATTTTATACTGAAACATCCTGCATGTTATTGGGAAGTTAGTCAGCTGGAATTAAGTTAATTATAGGCACAGGAAAATATCTGCTGGCTATGGGATGTTCTTAATCAAGACTCTTAACATTGCTTTTTTTAAGGTAATGAATAGAAAATTTCCATCATAAGAATAATCAGATTCACTCTGTCAACATCCTGAAAATGGAACATGGCAGAAAGCTGTGTTTTATCTTAAATCCGTTCACAGGAATTTTTCCACTAAATGCAGCAATAAATGCTTAATTCTTGAAAATACCTTTCATACTCCTGACTGACTCCATTGTGAAGGCATACTTGAGAAGGTAATTTCCATTCTAGTTTCTAAATTCTGGTTGAAATCACAAAAATCAGCAGAGCTTCTCAAAATGCATCTGTAGCCCTTTGTGTTGAAATGGCAAGTATTTTTATCTCCCCCAATGCAGCTTGCTAAAAGAGAATTCTAAACACACAAGGCTTAAAAATATCATTACTACAGTGGGGGCCTTTCAAGAGACCACCACACACATTCCAGTATTCCTCTAGGGTGCGACCACTCACAAAACCGCATCTTTGTAAAGATGTCTTCAGAAAGTTCCACTGGCTTTATGAGGTTTGTACTGAAGCAGAATACCAGGTCAAGGGGAGAAAGAAAATGATTCAGTATGAGAAAGGGAGTGATGGAAACAGCTCTTGCTTAGTGGAAACATACAATATCCCTTCTCTCCTACAGTAGTCTAAACACTCATGGTAACAAACCTGTAGGTCAAGGAGTCTCAGCCTTTTTTAACATACTGTCACCAGACAACAGAAACTATCGTAGTGGAGTCCTAGTAATAAAGTTTCAAAGAGGGGGGAGAAAAAAAAACACCCATACCTCTGTGGTACACTTTCAGTCCTGGCTCTTTGGAATCATCAATTAAAGAAGTAGCTTGTTCAAGACACTGATTTTGATTTGTTAGTTATGAGGTTTCCACCTTGCAGGCTAAAAATACCTGAGTTGTTATATTCGGAAACAGTGCAAAAGGGGCAGCAATAGGCTTTGAGACAGAGAGTTTGAAGTTTCTTAAGTACCTTTCCCAAATAACAAGAAGCTAGAGTTGAAATTCTATTTACTAGCTCTACTGGAAAATACATACATATATATTTGTATCCAAGCTCTAGGAAAAGAAAAAAAAAAATTTTGAGAGAACACATTCCAAATAACAGTGTAAATGAATGCACTGTAATGCTCAGTAATCTAAAAGGAGAAACTGCATTGAACTGTTGTTTTTTTTTTCCTCTTTAGGACTCCTTAAGACAGACACCAAAGAACATAGAAAACCAAGTTCACTTTTTTTTTAAACTACAGTTTAATCAGATTTAAAGACACAAATTAGAAAAAAAAACATTTATAGTCAAGTTAAAAACACCTTTAAAACAGAACAGCATGCTGCTTCTGCAGCACTGCCAAGAAATTAGAAATAAGTAATTATTAAAATATCACAATCACAGTGTAACTAACAGTGGTATTTTAATTTTACCATACACCAACACTTAGTTTATGGATCTGTTGAAAAATAACACTTTTTAAAAAATATATATTTTGGAATAATAAAAATGAAATTCACTGACAATGCATTATAATCTGAACAAGGAAAGGCAAATTTAGGAATACTGTAGCTATCCACTTTTAGGGGTATTTTCTCACCTTAACATAGGGGCAGCTGGAAGCATAACTACTTCTTCATTGAGGTAAAACTATTCCCTTGAATGGATAACCAAGGCAAGAAAGAACGAAGTTCCATATTTTAAATTCTTAAATTGAGTAACTTATTACAACACCTCTGAATAACGCTATATTTACCCATCTCACGCTATTTTTCATTCATTACATTTTGAATGTTCTCTTCTAACTGATCTAGAACACATCCGAGGTCTGGGATTTAAGAATAACTACCTAATTTCTATTGTATCATTTTGACACCTTTGTTACAGAAGACACATCAGAAGATTCTTCATAGAAATAGTCAACACCACTGGACAAAAGAAGGTACAAAGAAAAGATGTAAAGGGAACTGATAAACACATAGAAAGGCAAAATATGCATAGGCAAATACTCCTTAAATTATTGTGACAAAAGATTGTTGCACCTTTAAGATGTAGTGTTGCCCTGTTCCGATTACTGGCACCCTGTTCCTCTATTATTTGTTTCAGATTACATGGTCACAGTTTGGAGGCCTAATCCGACTAGAGCACAGACCACAGCCATCTGTTCCTATGACATATGGTGGTGAAAGCTAAAAAAAAAAAAAATCTACCTTGGGCTATTCCCACAAAGAATGAAAGAAAGGAAAAAGATTGTGCAGACGTCTCTTTTGCCAAGAGGCTCGTTTGGAATAAGGTGCTGGACTGAGTCACTATTATTATAAAAAGTTTCCTCCAAAAGTGGCCCTAACTCAGATTTCAGTCATCTATCTGGAGTCAGATTTTATATTCATAGCCTGCAGCAGAGTATCCCGTAAGGGCTAGTTTTGCAACAGAGTGAAAGAAGCCCTCTGCTTTCCACTTAAAAGTGTAACCAGCAGATTGTATTTTCACTTTAGGAAGCAGAAAGCTTGGTAGTCTGAGAACAGAGCCTAACAGCTTTCAGCTGATCCAGTATACAACTGGAGGGCTCAACACTGGCCTCAGCTATTGATATGGCCTATTTTAAGTATATTTATGCACACTACATGTAACTACAGGTGGCCAATTCATTAAATGTACACAATGTTTATATGAATACACACCTGGATTTTGAAAATGTAAAACTGCCAAACCAGGCCTAAATCACTTGAACACAGGACTAATGCAAGGAAGATGATAGTGGCAAAATTTGCTTTTACGCATTTGTATACCTAAAGTGAGCAAACTTATGTTTTAAGCATATAATGGGATGAAAATTGATACAGCTGATAATTAGGTTTTGTAAAAAACATATAAAAAGCTCAAGTTTTTAAGCTCTCCCCCCCCATTTAGTTTTGACCATAATAAGCAACCGTTGCAATGTTTGCAGGCTGAATTTGTGGGTGCCTGAAGTTCACAGTGTTTGCAAAATGTCTAGGTTAAGACAGCAAACACATTTAAAATCCAGGTAGATGTGGCATTGAGCAGCTGCAGCCTGGGTTACAAGCAAGTAGGTCTTCTGTCAGGCTCTGTATTTAGGCTTAGCTCCTGCCCAGGAGCTCCGTGGCAAACCCTCCTGGCTACTGATGGGACATGATGTTATTAGCAGAGACTTCTTCACGGCCAGCTTTTCCACCATGACTATGAAGAAGATTAAGACCGACAGTGCAAACTAGCTTAGATCCAGACAGATCTGGCAATCTCATCAGAGCAGGCTCAATTTACTAGAGTATCTCCTAAGGTACTTACTCAGCATAGCATTTAAATACCTCTAACTACGTACAGCCAATTTTTTTAACAGGAATTTCAAAAATACTCCCAAGTTCTGTTCAGAGTATTACTGGACCTAAATAAATACATAAAGGCTAATTATGTAGTGAAATGCTGTGATGAATCAGCACAGAACCAATGCATAATTTTTATACATAAAGTCTGCATCATTTTAAAATCCTTAAATTTCCATCTATATTTCTAACACTGATTACTTTTCAACCTAAATAGCAATATTTCAAAATTTTCATTGAAAACAGAAAATTCTCAAACCTAATTTCATAATTCAATGAGAATTACAAGTGAAAGACTTAAGGATACGGGAAATGAAAGCCTAAACTATTGTAACTTGTGCTTTTAAGTTTCTTTATCATTCAAAGCCAGCTTATAAAGTTGAGCATGTGAAAGTTTACATGTAAGTAACAGTGACACATTTGCAGGTAAACACAAGGACATATTTGATCATATATTTAAAAAAAATTGTCAGCGATTTGTTTGCAAATCTTCCGAGAGAAAAATCCAGACTTCGTTAAAATTACTTTGATAAGAATTTGACAGGGGATGAGGATCTCAAAGGTCTCCTCTGCACCAGAAGACACTTTACCACCAACCAAATCAATTCCATTAAGAGAAGCACAACTATCTCGTGTGCATCCTGTCATACAAGCATAGCATATTCATATTACTTATTCCCAGAGGGGAAACAGAGCAAGTGAAGTGTAAAATTCTTCTAAGAAATAATATACTATACTGGTAAACCTCATACCACAAGTCAGTGTAGAGAAGGGAATTTGTAAAGATCTCTTTGTAAAGTCTTACCAAAGTACGATTTGTTATCAAGAGCATATTAAAATGCATACCAGTATTTTTACATGGTAATATAATTTAAAATGTCAACTTTTACTGAAATCCTGTCTACATGTCAACTTCAGGAATGGCCACGGAAGAACAAGTTACCTGAATAAGAAGGGCATATCTGTAACTGTAAAGCTAACAAAGCCTTACTGATTACAACAGTAGTAGGCACCACTGAAAGTATTATTTTTATATATAATACAGATCTCTCATTAATACAGAAATCATAAAGGTTAAAAAAGGTTAAGCAAGCAAATAGTTACTATCAGGGTGACTACATTTACTAACTAACATTGAACTCATTAAATGCCCAAATGAATTGTTCACAATAGGCAAATATCTGCAAAGCACCATAAAATTATGAATGATATGTTGCATTTACTTTTCATAGTGTGCTGATCTGCAACACGGAAAACACTTCTAACTTTTGGATATACATTAGTTAAGTGAAACAATACTTAAAAACTGTGTTTCCTTCATGCCCAAAACATTTCTAAGAAATTTTCTTTTTACTATTTTTCTCAGCAAGAGCAATAGTAAATCTCTGCTACCCTATCAAATTCTGAATTATAAAGTGATGTGTGTAAAACCTACAAATTGCCTAAAGCATTGGGGCTGGCCACTCTTAACTTTGAACGAATGGAGAAAAAGGATCCAGTCTGATAGCAAGGCAGAAAACTAACAAAGCAGAGGGGAAGCAGCAACAAAACCCCAGTTTGACTGAGATCAGAGTGCTGCCATTAGAACAAAAAAAAAAATACCAAAACTCTTTCCATAGTCCCCAAGAGAATTAATTTGCATGAAGACCAGATTTTGTTTCAAAGTGCTTTTATACTGAACAATGACATTTAAAGAGTAAATTCTAGGACACTACACTTAAGAATAAATTCTGTGCAGAACTAATTAATTGTCATAATTTTCTTGTGTTATAATTATTTAAGGGGTTCAAATCATGAAATCAAAAAAATAGTTGTGTTGCACACAGACACCAGTCATGTCCAATTTTGAAACCCATGTCTTGCCACTTGTGCCCAGTTAAAGCACGTACATATTTTCTTAGCTGTTTTAAGCTTCCCCATATACAAAAGTTATGGCAAAACTGTACTTGTAAATTCCCTCACACTGAAGCACCAGTCTTCACTGCCCTAAACCTGCTTAATTTCTGGGCGTACTTACACAATTATTTTCATATTTCATAATGAAGAATCAGGATGCCTCCATTGCACGTGTGGGCACGCATGACAAAACAAGAAAACAAGAGTACCAGAACATTAATGGGAAATAATGGCACATTAGATGTTTTACTGGCATCCAAAAGTGAATGTTTGGGTAAATATGTAGGCTGCACCAACAAGATGAATTTAAGTTCAACAGCAACAAATGCTAAAGAATCAACCATAATTCGAATCACACCCCCAAAAATGTGCAATTTTAATTTGTTATTTTATGTAAATATCCCTTCCCTTCAAGAACAGAAAGTGGAAAAATGTTTTTCCTGATTCTGTATCTAATAAGGATAATCAAACATAGAAACTAGTGTGCCCTTACTTGTAAGCAACAGGAAAAAAACAATGTCATTTCAGAGAGGCATATGACAACCACAGCCCCATGGAAGGGGAGATCTTACATGGGTAATCAAAGTGAGGATTTAGAAGCCAGATTATTTTATCTTAAAGATAACACAGCTGTCACTGAAACAATGAACATCCCTGCTCATCTAAACAGCCTCATCCACTCATTTCATATTTAGTTCCCCTTTTCTAACTGTGTAGGTTAATTAGTGCTAACCTAGGTACATGGAAAAGGTGTGTGATCCTCATGGAGTTCTAGGCAAGGAGCCAAAGGCCAGACACAGAACTATCACAGCAAGGGAGCAACTCTGACCTGACTTAGCATCTGGTTCTTTCGAGAGTAAGCCAGAAGTACTGTGACTGGTTTTGCATGGTCATATCCCCAAAGCTGAGGACCATCACTGCACTTCTGGTACTAAGGATATTCACCCCGTAGTGCCAGCTATTTTGATGAAAAAAAAGTAGAAGGTTCAAAATATAATGACAAAATTCCTCATTCATTTGTAGGTTGTTAGTCAACAAGCTGCATTATTTTTCTCTGGTAGTATTTTGTCAGTTTTAAAGCTTAACAAAAACCCACGTGGATAAGCATTTTGTATTTACTTTAAAAAAATTATACGAAAATAAAGAATATAAGCAATTAAAATGTAGCCCTTTAACAGTAGTACTCTAGCAGGGACCATCATCACAATAAATGGTCTGGAATAGATATAACCACTGTATTGTTCCCTTGACACCCTTCTATAATTCAGCGAGTCAGATATTCTGAAGGATTTCTTTCTTTCCTTATGTTACCCACAAATATGATGTGAAAATTCTCATTTAAAGAAAAAGCTTTTCCTCAAATTCATATACTTCTTTGGATAAAGGGCCATCAATTATCAAACACACAGAAATTGGTTATGACAGTTACTTTGTTTGACTCCCTGTGAACAAGAGCTGAAGGTAATTTTGATATTTTATACTGAAAGCATCATCAGCTTAGTACTGTATGCCTGAAAATTCAAGACAATGTTAAGTATTAAAAAAAATATTTTTTTTTTAAAACAGTTCTATTCTTGAACAAGTATTTCTGGTATTTAAGGTTAAAAACACACATTGAAATCCTGGTGCTTGCACATCGTTTTGTGTTCTATAGCTGCCTTTCCTTCTCTAGCTGCAAAGTTCACTTGGCAGTGTGTTATTGTTTTTAGGTACTTTAAAGTAAAAGAAACCTAGAATAGAGCTATCAAGTCCCAAAAAAGGTGAACCTTCAGGTTTTTTTTGTTGTTTTTTTAATCCATTCAGAGGGCTATATGTAATTATACTCTTTTATCAAAGAAATCTAACTATAATTTGGCATCAGTAATGTTTACAGTTCTGCAAAGTACTGTAATAGTTTGAGATACTTTAAGAAAACCCTCCAAATACTGAGATGTTTATTGCAATTCCCTTTTAAAGATTCAAAAACTTTCTAATGACTTTGCATTTCCTATTTTAATCTTCTTTATAGCATATAGTATTATATATTTGAAATACGCTTTCCACATAAAATCAACTTGAAAATACCCACTTAGAAACAAAATTTCAGTAAATAGAGGGTTTAAGGCAAGTCTTTCATTTGGAAAAATTCATTTCCATTTGTTAATCCTAGATTGACACAATTTTATTCCACCCCATCAGTGCCTTGGGATACACAACGTACATTCAGCAAAGGGCACACATATGACCCTATGGACATACGTTGCAAGTCCTGAGTGCCCATTGAAATAATGGTAATATCTTCATATAAGGCGTGACCCAAAGGGACATGGTATGGGAGGGGTTAATCTGTTTTGTTTCCAGTCTTGCTATTGTATGTGATTTTTCCTAGGTAATGCATTCTTTTCTTACTAAACATCTTTGCAAACAAATACAAACCCCTTTAAAAGGTGCTAAAAATGGGTTTCTGAAAACATACAAAATATATTCATCAAAGTACTTCCTCAATCACTGTTTTAATGCTTGATATCTGCAGGTTATTTCTTGTTTCTGACTGAAACTATTATTTGTTGTGGAATAAATGTTCTTTTGCAAAAGATTTTCTTCTTCTAGTTTTTTTGACCACACGGGCTGGATATTTTCATGCTTTTTACTTCCTTTCTGAGTTCTTTTCAAAGGAAATACCAACAACACCAGGATGCTGGCAATATGAAGACAGAAATAGCAGGAGCTAAAAAACAAGCAAACAAAATAATTCAATTGTAGAGGATGCTTAAGGAATAAACCGTCAAAACATACTCACATACACTAGAAGATGGGAAGACATGCACAGTGAAGAGAATTAATAAAGTGGAAATCAGAAATGAGGTCTTCCTTCACAGTACTTAGTGCTGGAACAGGGATGTGAAGTGAAGTTGTCTTTCAACTTTTTTTCACAAGTTACTTTTGGAAAGTCATTGTCTAGCCTTGCTATAAAATAGTTCAAGTGCATACAGTAATCTCAAAGGTACCCTCTGGGGTTTTGTGGTTTTGTTCGTTTGTTTTGGTTGGTTTGTTTTTTTTTTGGTTTTGTTTTGTTTTTTTCCCCTACCCCAGGAAAGACAGGTCTATTATAATAGGGGGAAAAAAAAAAAGTTCTTTATGGTTTCTCATACAAAACACAAATTATGTTCAAGCACTAGAAATACTATTTGCTCAGCTAATAAATCAATCTTACAATTAGCACTAAAATAGTTTCAGAAATCTGAAACTACATCACAGAAAATACTTCTATTCCAAGGAGAATGAAACAGATAGAATGTGCTTACCTGTAAAAAGTGAAAGAAGGTTTTACAGAGAGCAGGACAAATGGCACAACAGTGTAACTTATTGCTACTTGAGTTGCCATCCATGTTATAATATCATAACACAATTTAACAGCAGGAGATTCAACAAAATAGTGTCTGATATTGTTTCTTATCTGAAAAAGCAGATAATAGAAAATTAGCTTAGGAATAAACTTTTGAGAGCTATCTTACCATACAGTTTGTCAGACTTCCACAAAATTCATAGGATAAATGTACATGCTACAGTTTGGTCAAAATCCTTCTGAACTATTCAAATGACCATCAGCTTCATTAGGAGTCAGTTCAAATCCTCTGCCGATTACGACAATGCACTTCATCCAGCACAGGAATTTAAGTATCTAAGTATTTAAGGAGAATTTAAGTAAAGGTAAATCCAAGAGAACTTTGGACTGCCTGTCTGAATGAGGCAGACATTCTATTCTATCAAGCCATTCTGTAAATACAGAGGGTTGGAGTAAACCAAAGCCAGAATGCTTCTGCTGAAAGCTTCTATATGGCAAGTCATTTTCACATACTTGCTAATAAGGTGTATTTCAGAACAAGCAGGGTATAAATTAGAATATACAAAATAGTGGTTCTAATGATGTGTATCAGGAGTCTCAATAAGAACTATTATCAAATGGGATTATTATAACATGATTCAATTTTCTCTGCTAAGTCATCTTTTCTTCATAAAATTCTGTTCAAACAACGGAATACCAGAGGTATTAAAAAAATAAATCCAAAACCCAGACAGGTTTGGGTTCAGTTTCATTTAAGCCTATAATTAAAAAGACAGTGGTAGATCTTTGCCCCTCCTTCCTTTGACTGCAGTGTCATCCTTGCTCTCACTCCTGTTTGCTGAGAAGCCACAATGGACTCAATTCAGCCTTTGTGTAGCTTGGTATCACAGCTGCCACCTTCCAGCCATCTGCACTGAAAACCTGCACACCAAAGTACACAGTTCAGTGTCTTCACCTCCAGTTTCTGTAGAACTCTTGGTTCTAAAGAAGGTATCTAAGGCTAGCTCCTGCTGATTACATTCTTTATATTAAACACCTTTTTTACCCTTCTTGTCCTTCTTACCCTGTATATACTTCTTCCCCTGTAGATACTGCATGCCCACACAGCCTTTGTTTAGTTGTTAATCTAAGTAAAATAATAATTCCTATTCACATACCCTTCATCGTGCTATCTCCACCCAGCTTTCTACGGTCACATGCAATGACTTGTTCCTGAGTTCTGTAAAACTTGGATGAAGTTTCACAGAATTTCTTGTAGAAAAAACGTAGTATTTTAGGACTTAAGACAACTTTTAAGATAAATCTATAATTGCCCCTAGTAATCAATCGCCCGATTCTGAAAGGTGTGATGGTTAAAGGGAGAAAACAGAGTTGAACACATGCTTAGGCATGACAGGAGAAGCAAGTGTGTGGAACAGACCTGCCAAACTTTGCAGTTAAAGTCCAGTAGATTTAAATAATAAACACACCAAAGTACTTCTAACGTATCTTATATGTTAATATTAAGTACCTGTTAATACAGAAACTCAAAATACTTTATAAATAGCCTACTCTTTGACACATAGGAAATGTGACTACAAGGCAGCTTACTAGCGAAGCCCAGGACGAAGTGCAGTGAGCACTCCAATTTACTGGACTCTCCTTACTGAGAGAACACAGAAACTTCTACCTGTGAACTTTCCCTGAACCTTGACATTTGCACCAGCCCCTGGCTGATAAATGCCAAAAGTTGACTGTGATAGAGTCTGGAAAGGAGAAGGGAGCTATACCTATTGTAAAGAAAGAAGTCAATTCTGTCAAGCAAGTACTATACCCACATCTTTGTGAAGAAAGAGGAAGAGCATCTGTTTGATTACTTTTAGTAACAAACTAGATCTGAAGCACCATTGTCCCTTGCCTATTACAGCAACAAAGGGCCATCTGCTTAATTTCTTGTTCTCCTGATTCTTCCAACAGAGAAGCTGTCTGTTATGCTGCTCTGAGCTGACAT
This sequence comes from Chloroceryle amazona, assembly GCA_027560015.1. Taxonomy (NCBI): domain Eukaryota; kingdom Metazoa; phylum Chordata; class Aves; order Coraciiformes; family Cerylidae; genus Chloroceryle; species Chloroceryle amazona. The sequence continues at coordinate 72,951 of JANHFX010007102.1, read as the reverse complement.
CTAATTTGTTTGTTCCTCTTCCCATTGAGTAACTGATAAACCTGCCTCTGTTCTTACACAGCTTTCTCAAGCACAACTGTGATAGTTTTCTTGGCAGATTTGCTGGTTCCATATGGTTCTCAATAACAGCTGCAAAAGCTTGTTAATGTGACTGCACTGATGGCTGGCCAATTTTGAATAGTAAACGCCTAGATTATTTTTATCTGCCGGTTGAGAGGATGCATTTTGTTAGTTACCATCTTTACAACAGTACCAGACAGAAATTTGCGAGGGGGCAGAGTCTATAAATATATAGCATTGACCCTTAAATTTTAAGCTACTTATCATTGTTTCATTATCAGAAAGTTTTTTAATATCATTTCAAAATCATAACCTCATCCTGTACAGCATGGCACAGTAATACATGACCCATTAATCTAGAGGAAGAGCTACCACAAAAGATACACTACAAAGGTGTTATAACCTGTTACAGTCTTATTTCCACCAATCAGGCCCTCCTTAAAATTCATCACTCTTATGGCTCTCATAACTAAAAAAGTAAGGACCACTATCAGGCAGACCATGTATCAACTGTAAGCACATCTTCAGACCATAGAACATTTTCTTTTACAAAACTTACTATTATTTAAGAAGATACTTGGTTGGTACTTACAGCTCGTGCTGCTAGTGTCATTAGTACTCCTGTTAAAAAGGTTAAATAATATCCTGGGTAAACCCCATGCCAGATGGCAGAAAGGATGAAGGTTTGGATTGTTGGGGTGAAGGTGGCTCGCTCGTAGCACACTCTAGCAAGTCAAAGACAATGCAAGATAAATGACATGAGATAAATCAACAACAATATTCCTAGTTATCATTTGTACTTCTAGCAGTTTCATATCCAACACATAACCTTGTCAGTATGTTGTGACTTGCAGAGAATACTCGCAGCTATTCACAGCTCCCGATTTAACCCCTCAGCGTGCACCTATGCTCACTGCCATCTGATATGGTACTTATTTATAATAAAGCAATACACAAGCATTCAAAGATAGGTGTTGGTGTTAATAAGGCATCTTGAATGTGTTTGAAAAGCTACACCGGAAGGCACAGACCACCCTGCAAACTCTTGCGATGAGTCACATATTTTTCATAAAAGGAAAGCAGCTGATAGGAGAAGGGGAAAAGCAACAACTACCTTCAATTTTGAGCAATGGACTCAAGCTGAAACTAACTGTGTAGGGCAATTAGGTGAGTGTGACGACAAAATTATAATTAATGACTCTAGGTATGTGAGAATTTCAAATAAGGAAAATGCTGAATTCTTCTATTTAGAAATTGAGACTAACTTTTTAGGCAAGGTCCTTCAGTAAGGAATTGTAGAAGGAAGAAGGGAAAAAGGAATCCAAGAAATGTAGTTTCTGGAGGACAACATTAAATGACAGAGTGACAAACCATCATGATGTGGAAGAATGATAGGAAACATGGTAAGGTCCTGATATGGCTTCATCAAGAGTTCTTTAATGATCTGAAAACCAAAAAAGCAATAGGAAATATGGAAACAGATACACACTAACGTGAAGCAAAAATAAACAGCACAAGCATGATCACAAACCTAAGGTTAACATACAAAAATGAGTTTTAACTAAAAAAGGCCATAGACACCAATACATAAAAACGTTTTATGAGCACACAGCAAGTAACAGAAAGAGAAGAGAATGCACGTCCATTATTCAGAAACAACAAGCTAATGATACAAAGGGCTGAAAGAGTCACTACTAATGTAACTATTTTACTACAACTTCCATAAATACAAAAGGATGCTGACACCAAATGATGAAGTCAGTGTTAAAAGAGCAGAAGGTAAAAAGACAGGATGTGAACAAGGAAAGATCAAAAGTGTATTTTGCTAATTTAGTTTATTCCAGTCAAATAGATATGGTAAGTTTTATTTTACGAGTCCTGCAGCGTGGGATAGCAGCACAATCCCCTCCCCTTGCCAAAGGGATTTGCTAAGAATGGCCATTGAGAGGGGAACACGGGGCCAAGTAGGGTGCAGGTGCATGCATGCTTAATGCACAAAACTACCTGAGGACATTTGCCCCAAAGAGACCATCTTAAAGAGGAAAGCAACATTGGCCAGACTAAACAACCACTAGGGAATTTTATAGAGACTTTTGAGACAGAGAATCTGTCAACCCAGAAAGTACAAAAGCATTAGGAGAATTTGTAACAAGTCAGGGAGACATTTTGGAGCAAAATACCAGCCATCAAAACCTGTTTTGACACTGATAGAAGTTGCCTCAGCAGCTTGAGGACCTCCGTCTTGGCCAAGACAGAGCATCCTGACTGGTACATGCTGAACAGCCTGCCTCCAGCCAGGGGACTGTCAGACCAGCGTGCAATACACAGGGTGCAAGAGCTCATCCCAGTCAGCCATGTGAACTTGTGGCTTGCTTTTCTAATCAGCATCAGCGGGTTCACACAGAGCTGGAGCACCCACATCAACCACAGGCAGTGCAGGCAAGCAGAGGGCTCACACTTCCAGGAGGAGGTGTGGTTTTGTATCCCCACAGGTCCTTGGGGGTGGAGATGCAGTCTGCATATAACTGTGTGCACATGTGTGCTTTTTACAGTAAGAGAATCATCACAGAATGGCTTGAGTTGAAAGGATCCTTAAAGATCATCTAGTTCCAGCACCCCTGCCATGGGCAAGGACACCTCCCTCTAGACCAGGTTGCTCAAAGCCTCAACCATCCTGGTCTTAAACACTTCCAGGGATGAGGTATCTGCAACTTCTCTGGGCAACCTGTTCCAGTGTCTCATCACACCCCAGTAAAGAACTTCTTCCTAATGTCTGATCTAAATCTACTCTGCTCTAGTATAAAACTGCTGGCCCTTGTCCTATCACCAAATGCCCTTAAATCTTTGGGATTAGATACAGAAAAGTGTTTAGAAGTATTTATTAAACCAGAACACTGAACACATACAAAATGTTAACTGTTCTAGTACCAATATTAATTCTGAATGTGTATTTCACTGACTGGTGGTTAATTAATAAATATTAATAAATCTCATTAATAAATTGATAAATGGCTTCAATCTTTATTTGGTTTAAACTACTTTAAGCAAGTTTTCCCCTGCAAAGCGTTCAGGAGCTAACAAAACTAACCAAAATTCAGCTGTATCAATGCAAGTCAGGTAATATATGTACCAGAACAAAAATAATTTAAAAAAAAAAAAATCAATCATCAGGCTTCAATTTCAGAGAGTAAAAAGGTAAGTTTAAACCCTCCATGGATTTGTCAAGTATAAATTGTGTTGAAATGCTTCACTTGACATTCCTAAAAGCCACCCAGGGAAATACAGTCATCAGAACAGCCTGAGAAAATCTATTCAAATATGTGTGGTTCGGATTATCTTATCCATAAGTTGCTCTAGAAGCAGGAAGATGTATCAACTGTTCAGCAAGGTCTGGTTCTAAACTTTCATTACTAGCTTGTATGGTAGACTGAGAAGTATGTTTTTCCACCTTTTTGGGGTGGGAGGTGGGGTGGACACGATTTACATTGTTTTCTTAGCAGATAAAGCCCTACAATCCAAAACGATCTTGATGGACTTGGATGATCTTCTGAAATCAACAAGACAAAGTCAAAAGTATAGAACATCTAATAACAAAAAGTGGAAGGAACAAACCAGTACCCATTCCTATAGCACTACTGCAAAAATGTAGCCAAGTACGAATGTGAATCAACAGTATGAAACACTGTCAGCTGAGCATAAATCAACAGTAGAATGCTGCTGCTGAAAAAAAAAAAAAGAAAAAGGCAGATGCAACTGATGTATTAGAAAGAGAAAATAAGGGTAATTAATTCACTCAAGTCATTCAGCTCTGCCTGTAACAAGCCAGGGAAAGACCTTGGAGATCTCAGCCGAAGTACTACATCCACTGTAAGGTTACTGGAAGTTTGGAAAGATGCCAGAATAGAGCATCAAGAACCACAGAGGTTTTGTGAACATGATCAAAGACAAATGGAATTAGATATTTTCTCTGTAAAAAAGAATGAACAGGCAGAGGGAGAACTACACCTTGTGATCTACAATAAATGTTTAACAAACTTCTTTATGCTGTGTAAATCCCTGTGCTGTGTTTTTACAAGGAGTCTGCTTTTAGTTAAAGCAAAAAAAAAAAGGACGGAGTCCTTTAATTCTGATGGTTCGGTTTCTCTGTAGAGAGTATCAGAAAAGAACAGAACAAATGCTGAAGTCTGGTATTTCATGTGAGATAAATGACTAAGATTTTACGTACTTCTATAAATGGTAAACAAGAAAGGCACTAAAAGTAGATGCTTGAGGTAATACATGAGCTTGTCCTCTATTGAAACTGCTGTAGTACTACAACTAACCAAGTGATCTGCAATATATATTCTGTGCTGCTATTTATGGTCCTCACATGCAACCATTAAAACAATTTTTTACTTGCAACAAAATTAAGAAAACCACCCCTCTCCCTTTCAGTATGGCAGAATCAGTACAGATTTAGACTATCCTCACAGATTCTTCTACAATTGTTCTTAAAACTTTTTAATAAAGGAGATGGTTTTAATTTTTCTTCACATCTTCTTGTAACATCCCCCTGAGCAATTGATATGCATTTTGTTCTTTCAATTCTTAACAGAAATGTTACTCTTCTACATTAAAAGAAGTTTTTTTTAGAAACATTTCATTTAGGAGATTTGAAAGTTTGTTGAAACTTTACTTTTCCTATTCAGTTTTAATACTGATAACCTTCTGGTCTCTAATAAAATTAAAATACATTTAAAAATACCTAAATAGCTTATTTTCTTTATTAGAGATGATACATTTCAATACCTGCAAATGTGCAATTCTACCTTGCTGACTGTCCTAGCAATAGATTCTACTATCCGTTGACCCACCTAGAATAATCACATAAAATTAAATTTTTGTTTTTAATTGAGTCAGAAAAATATTTACAGGGAAAAAAATATGTAATAAAGAGCATACACTAGGAAGAAAAATCCTGTTGCCAGCCATCCTAGAATAAGAGATAAAGTCCTCCGAGTGATCCCAAGATAAGGCACCTCAGATAGACTTGCACCTATTGATAAAGATGAACTAAACAGAGACAGGGAGGAGGGTAACACCACCATCAAGAAAACTATTTTTACTTTCTAGTTACCACAAACAAGTAATAAAAGCAGAATTATGTAGTTTGTTGGGCCCTACACCTGTTTCCCAGACAAAGTGCATCTGAGGGATATTAATTTGAAATTTTTGTTGCCAGAACATTGTAGGGTTTGATATTTGCCATGTACTTCTTATGGAAGGGGCACAGAAAGTTCTCTCACAGAATGTATGGGAGTTTCTGTAGCACTGTGTGGCTAAAAGTAATGCAGAGCTTCCAAAGGCTAAGATGGACATTTTTCCTGCTGCTCTCCACAACACACATGGCTCTGAATGCTAAGAAAGAAAAAAACCCAACAAACTGAGACACCTCCACAGATTAATAGCTTTAGATTCCCTATGGCCAGTGAAGAAAAACAGTCTCTATTGTAACTTGAAGATTTACACTAATAGAGAATTCTTAAGTTCAGAGGCTTTAATTCAAGTATTAAATTCAAGTATTACAAGAAGTATGTCATGTGAAGTTGATAAACAACTGATTGGGTTGCTAAAAAACTGGAGTTTAGCTTTAAATGTTAAATTATCTTCAAAGATATATTAATCTAAGAAACTTCAGTAGTGAAAAGCTTTTCTTTTAAGAAATAAATACCTTTTAAGCCAAAGGGCTGTTTGGATATTCCAGTTATCAAGAAACATCTTGAAACTTGTGGAAAACTGTAAAGTAAACACAAACTAATTAATGTATGGTAAAGAGTTACAAACTATTTCAAAACTCTGACATAGAAATTATTAAAAAAAAAAACAAAACAAACAACAACAACAAAACAACAAACACCACACAAACCTGACTTTCTGATGAGTTGAAGAAGATATTTACTTATAACCACAAAGTATTTTGGTAGTCATCTGACAAGTAGAACACATTCAAAACAGACTATTTTCCACACTTTCCTAAAGGTGTGAACACATTTCTGACTTAGCTTATTCACTATCTTGAGGAACAAAATGAGTAGGAGAAGTTACTGAAAATACAAGCAACTATCTACATGAGCACGTACTTTATTTGAAAGAGCCAGAAACAAACCTCTATTTGCTGGATTCTCAGATTTGATATTAGATCCCAACGTGTAACTCCATTTTTATCATAGCCTCTGAAACCAAACCCTGCTGCATTATTAATTGCATCTGCTGCAAAGAAACACAACCAAACAGATTAATTATAAATGGCCTGCATTACAAATTGTGCATCGCACAATATGTAGTTTGTTCAAAATATTTATGACATTTTAAAGGCTACATATTTATCTTTTTAAAATGTGAGGATCACTGTATCAGACACATGAACAAACAGAAGGTAATCCAAGTAAGACAACAGCTTTCAATCCACAAACGTGTACAAAAGCAGAAGAATGAAAGGCAGCACTATCTGCTTCACAATACAGATGTCCCCTCTCTCGTACCACCTACTCAGGCTTCTTGGCCAGTATGACAGACGACCAAACTCAATGAATTGCATCAAGACTACAAAACAGTGTCTGATTGTAATGGTTTGAGATAGCAGCTCAACAACTCAGACGCATGTCTTTGGTCTTCATTATGCAGTAACACTGATGTTTAAAGCATAAAGCAAAAATGGCACAATTCACTTGAGGCAGGAGCACAGCCACAGCACCACAGAGCAGTGCAAATCTAGTAGAAGAAAACAGTAATTTACTAATGGATGCAGAGCTTGTCAGACTTCCACTAATGGCACAGGGACACCATTAGTAATACTTTAAAGTGTCAAAGGTCAGAGAGTTAAACAATGCTTTTCCCTACGAGAAAAAGCTGCTACAGTCATCTGGGCTATGGAGGAATGGCAACTTAACAAGGAAAGGAGTTTTTTTCCAAGTATTGCTTCTGTTGAGCCAGGTGATTGGATGCATGCACCCAAACATGGACACATCCATGAGGAATGAAACCAACTATGGATTCACTTATGTTGGTAAACAAATGACCATGGGGAAGAGAATGCCAGCTCCTCTCGCAGTAAAGGAGTTGCAAGCAAGATAGGCAAAAGGCTCTGCAGAAGCAACAGGGATCCAGCCCTCTAGTTTCAGGGCATGAGCCCTCTCTGTTAGCTTGGAATTCATCTAAAGCACTGTAAATTAGACTGTCACCTTTTAAATGGCAACCATCAAGGGAAGAGAAATCACTCAGTTTGTATTACCATATTAAAAATAATTTACTTCACAGAGTAGTGACATGTAAGAGAAATTAATATCTTGTGCATTTTCCTTTCTTCTCAGTAACTTTTTCAAGGTATTAATCCAGTGTATTTGGAAAGTAAAAGAAACAATTGATTCAAACACTTAACTGGAGAAACGGAACTTCAGGAAAGGAACTATTTATCTACCACTCTGAAAGAAGGCTTTGTGACATTTGAGGTAACCTAGGGTGATTTATAATATTTTTATTTCTTTATCAAAACAATTAAAATATAATATTTGAAAGCAACAAAATTTGCTGCTGTACATCTGATATCACTGATGTTGAGTTCAAAAATTAGAAAATAATTTTATGCTCCATTATAAACAACCGGGACATGAACGCCATAATCTCTTGCTAGCTAGAGTATGAAGTATACAAAGCACTCTATTAACTAACGTTTTAGTTTTCATTTTAAGTAATTAATTTTATCAACACTTCTTAAAGTGCAAAGAATACTAGTGTACAACTCAAAAGCGTAGCAACCTGTAACACCATTTAAGAGCCCCTCACCTTTTATTACCATACCATCAGAGGTTTAGATGAGGTAAAGCAGAAGGAAGGTTAAAAAAAAAGTATTTACCAAACTACAAGTACAGAGGTGATATAGAGGGCTTTTTTTCTTCAGTATTATACCCAAAAGAATGCTAGCCCTACAATGCTAGCAATCACATTAAGTATAAATCCATCTTTAGTATTACAGGAAAAAAAAACCCAAAGCCAAAAGAAAAACCACAAAACCCCACAAAGATTATTCATTCTTTCAGATGACTCCTGATCTTACAGACTATGATACTGGGGCATAAGAGCACAATATTCAAAATTATTTCATTCCACAAGAAGCCCCAGAATCACTATATCCAGACAAGCTAAAAGCACTTCATTCATTGATCAGGAATGAAACCAGCAGCTGTAAATGAGTCATGCTGCTCTGCAACACTAAAGCTTTCTCTATTGCACTGTTTCCCACAGATTCTCTCTCAAAAGAATTATGACACAAAAGTGTAAAACTGGCCAGGAGGAGGAAGCTGATGAAATATGTTTTGTGAGCCACTTCCAAGATGCCAGCTTACATAAACACAGCATTATTTTGTTGGGTTTTTTTCAAAGAATCTCAAGTGAAAAGCAAAATGTTCTTTAAACTATACTATTCGGTGTCTTAAATCGGTGACTATGGGTGTTAGCTCATTGGTCATTAGAGCTTTTAGTAAACAAAGACTAAAACTGAAGTGCCACACAGCAAATTCTGAAAACCCTACTGCAAATGCCATCTATTAACGACACTATGAAATGTTGGAATTCATTTTCCCTTCATGCTTGAAGACCATCAGGCAAATTACTGACAACTAAGCACTAAATGAGGCTCAGATATTCCAAAGCCCAGGTATCAAGAAAAAGTCAAAGACTAGATATACAACAGTCTTCTAAACTCATTGCTTATTACAACACTGCCACTCTCCAAAAATATCCTTACATTTCCCTTAAATTTGTTCAGAAGATCACAATCTCATCTGCAACGGTCACAACAATGTGCTTAGATTTATGGATTTAAGTCTTGTTTCACAAAAACATAGACACCGTTCAGTAGTCTTTGACAATATCTCATCATACTTAGAAGTAATAATGTTTTCTTAAGGCCTCAAGAGGGCACTGCCACTTTTCAATACATGCCCAGTGTGCAGCACATCAAAAGAAACTCAATACATATGCTGTTATATTTAAAATATATATACTCACCTAAAGTCCACGCAAAATAATACTTGGGTCTGGCAGCCATAAGAGACACGTATAGGTAGAAAAACCTTACAGGCCATGATGCTGTAGCTCTGAAGTTATCATCAATGTTGTATTCCACAGGCAAAGTTTTTGTAATAGTCATGTGGAAGAGTAAGGACAGTCCACAGATTAAGAGTTTCTGTGCCACTGCTATCTGAAAAATTTAAAATGGGAGACTTTATAAACTTAATTTCTTGCTAATCTTCTTGAAAAAAAGGCAAATTATATTCTTCCTTTCCTAAACAGGTATATATATATCTACGTTGATTTTTCAGTAATATGTATTACCAACTTTAAAATATTTGGTAGCATTTTATAGAGGCTCAAGGAACACTGTCACCTTGATCTGGTTGTGAGAGCCACTTCTGGCAAACCCAATCTGACTACAGTGAGTCTCCAAAAACCCTTTCAATAATGAAGGAACCTTTTGCAACTTTTTTTTTTTTTGTTAACTTACTGAAGCAATTAAGTTGTTAAGGCATCATAACACAAAGCATATAATCTAGGACAAGATGAGTACATTATTGCAGGGATTCCAAAACCAATGGCAAAGCTTCCGTTCATTTTTTGTAATCTTTGGCATAATGCAGGTGTACCATTGCTGCTCAACTCAATATAGCAAACTTCTCTGCTAGATTATCACAATATCTAAATACTAAACCAACTAAATACTGAAATAACTTATGAATTTTCAGCCAAAAACCTCTGTTCTGTATAGACCTGTTTTCCCAACTAGTGGGATCCAGTTCTAGGGCTCAAATAATATTCTCACAGACATGTAAAAAAGCATTGTTCAAGTAGGAGCTGGATTCAGATTTTCTCAAAATTCAGTTTTGCTATGAACACCATGCTAAGAAGTACACAAATTTAGAAAAGCACTTCTAAGGTTCTATTATAAAACACACAGAGTAATAATGCATGAGGTTGATGACTTTAAGTCACTAGTCTGATCAACATCCCAAGGGCAGATACTGTGTTCTGTGAAAGTTCCTAAAGTAACACACTAGCCAAGCACCTACAGAAGAAGTTTCAGAGACAGTCCATTTATATGTAATTTTCAAGTTTTAATTGTAAGTAATCTCAATATTTACACATTACAGGTTTAATTGCCATTACAGGTTTAATTGCCATTACAGTCCTACGGACACTAATCTTGTCAAGAAACCCATATATTTTTCTTTAAAACATCAGAATAAGATAAACAGAATCCTTTTTCTGCCTGCTCTGCTTTCAGTATACCTGCCCAAGATGTCAGAGATAATGTCCTGTCTCAATTAGGGTGCAGCTTCACATATCTAGCTCCAAAATAGAGTAATTCTGTTCCAATATACAGAATGGAGCATTAAGTACCCAAATGAAATTAGTGATTTCTGCAAGACGCACAATATCAAAGGTTCACCAGGCAGACAGAAGTAAGAGGCAGTTCAATATCTGATAAAAAGCTGGACTTGGAAAAGCTGTAAAACAGTGAGAATAACTCTGGATATTTCATACATTTCACATGGCTAAACTCAGAAGGTATTTCAGACAGGATCAGAAAACTCAGCTAAATAAACAAACCAGTTGGATAATTGAGGAGCTAACTAGCTATTAACAGCTAAAGCTAGTGTCTAGTTATTTGTTTCTACTTGTTTTCTAATAAACTTCTTTTTAATATTTTACTCTATTTCAAGAGTTCAAAGTAAAGGGCATTAACTTTCTAAAAGTGTTTGTTTGTTTTGTAGCAACTATTTATCCATGTCTCTGCCAGAGAAGAGGGAAAGTTAAGTTGGCTTAACTTCTTCAGGAATTTAAAAAAAAATTGATGGGAATATAATTAGCTTGAAAGCTAGATACCTAATCAGAGAATGACGTTCAGGAACAGTTTTTCTATTTGAAGCAATAAAGGTACAACCATCACTAAGCTCAGGAATTTTATAAATATATTACTGTATAAACATGTGTAATATATAAAAACAGATAGAAAAAAGTATTTTTGAAACTTTTCTGTGAATGAATTTGTTCTTGGTTGATAAAAACAATAAGAGGCTCAATATATTATTGAACTGTATTAAAGCATATTAATTTGAGGAGTTTAGCACCTCAGGTGCAAGGCAATTAAGCAAGAACTTTATAACATGTACAAAGAGTCTGCATTATAAGCAAGAAAGCAGCTATCTGCTGACAGGAATCTTGTATTTTAAATGTAGCCATAATAAAAAGAAACTTACAAAGACAGATATTAATTTCTGAGAGTTGACACCACTTTGAGCACCAACAACTGATAGCTTGCAAAAAGGCACAATAGGAGGGATATAAGTAAAAAATTTTAATATGTTGACTTGATTCATTTAACATGCAGTTAACACAGCAAAAATACTAAACCAAGTTAACATCATGCAGTCAGCACAGTACAGAGGAGAAGGCTGGCAGGAACTACTTTGGTTATGTAATTATATTTAACAAGAAATGAAACATTGTAACTCAGCTAAAGGATTTTTTTTGCCCCCCACTTACTACATTAACATTTGCTGATCCCCATTAGATTTTCTTTTTTGGGTTACCTAACAATTTATTCTCCTTTAAATAACAACATTAGAATCAAGGAACAACTTGCAAGCATTAATATGAAGTTAATGGTATTTAAATCTTCTAGAACAAGACAACGATTATTTTAACTTATGCATCAAATGCAGTAAAATCATATCATCCGTATTTCTCCAAAAGCGCACAATACTCTCTGGTGTTATAAAATACAGCCAGATTTCTCTAACACCAGTTGGGAGATGAAGAATCAACAGCATAGGTAGCTTCTCTTTATTTTTATGTCAGCAGCTAATGCAGCATAAATCACAAAAATTTTCAAGCATCTTAAGAGCAAATAATTTTTAAGAAAAGTACTTACCTGAAAGAAAAATATAAATCTATGATGGATTCATTTCTATTGACTTTATTCAGATTAATAGCAATATTATATGGTAAAAAGCTTGGAAGTCCTACCAGGCAATCAGCAAATGCATGCCCAGAAGTACTGATACTGCCAGATTTGGTTTGTTCCCTTTATTTGTAAAAATTTTACTAAGTAATATTTTCCTGCAGAAATAGGAAGGGAGCACATAGTGTGTGAAACCTTTACTGAGCCAGAACAACGTTTAAAAACAAAACAAGCGTCCGCAGCTTTTCTAGTACAACATACCAGGGCAGATTACAGACTATGAGGTGCCAATCTACACATGGAATTTTCCTGTGTCTTTTGCCCTTCCTAACTACTTGCTCCACAGTGCATTTTTACAAGCTTCGGTGCTTTGACAGCTTGTGGAGCAGTTGAAAGTGTTGTCATCCTCCAGCCATTAGTTTACACTCCTGTGGTGCCAGTTACTACAACCATACAAGATGGGTAGAATGGAATGCACATAGTGTCCTCATCCACTTTCAAAGGATGGAAGTGGTTGGGAGGTGATACCACTGAATGGGAAGCACTCTCTGTTAGGCCAGCTGTGGGGATAGTAACCTCTAGATGGTAGGATGAGACAAGCAGCTACACATAGGAATGCCTTCATCATCTGCTCCAACTGGTAGTCCACAAGATAAGCAGAAAACAGGTAACTGGTGCTGGAATTACCAGAAGCCATTATATCTGAAGTGTACCAGTTGACTCCATGGTAATTCCAATTTTTATGTGTGGTAATAATTATCACAGGCACACTCAGATTTACAAGTCTGATACACTCCTATTTAAGATAATATAAAAAAAAAGAGTGAAAAGATAATATTCAGTACCTTAACCATCAGACTAATTGGATTAAATTTTAAAAGTCACAAGCCTTGGGAGCTTTGGATTTTAATTCAGGTCATAAAATACCTCCTGTAAGGTATGATGAACTGGACTTGATTATGCATGTATTTGGTCTGTTTTCCACTAACGGAACAAAAAGAAAAAAAGCAATATGTTGTATAGATGTACTAGCCATAACACTATGGTTTGTTCTCTTTTACTGTATCTTTAGATCAAAATCCATCTTTAATACCTCTCCGCATAAATGAAAGCAAGGAAAATGAAACTATTTCTATGAGCGTTTTTCAAATTATTACATATGAATGTCTTCTACTTGCTGCATGAAGACACTAAAAACCAGTAGAGTTTGAGAATTGTTCATGACACCTTGATGGAGTTTTTAATGCACAGTGTATGCTATGAAGGAAACATGAATGAACTGCTTTAATTTGAAGATGCCTTTTTACCACATAAGCTTGTTAGGAAGCTTCAATTGAATCTGCTTTTATCCACAAGACCCAGACAGGAAACCATGGAGAAAACCTGCCTTAAAAAAAAATAACAACTAAGTATTTAATTTTTTGAACAAGGAACTATACTGATGACGACTGAACTCCAGATACAGCTCAGAAGTTATGCCTGTAAGTGAATAGTGCAAACCAAGCTTTCATGCAATGATTACATAAGCAGCAGCACTGCAAGAGTCGCACATCTTACATTTGGAGAAGGATCCGTTTGTTCGTATTTTGTATCTTCCTTTCCATTTGCTTCAGACTGTTGCAGTTGGTATGATCTGCCTTCAATGAAAGTAATATAGTCTTTGTAAGAGCATAATGGGCCTGCCAGGATACCCATGAAATTACAGTTGTAACTTAAATACTCCAGTAGACTTGGCATGCGTCTGTAATTCAAAGACAAGCAACTTGTGAGATGGAACGTGTAGTTCTACAGAATTTCCACAGTAGGAAAAGTCATGTGACTCCATGTGACTGCTTACACTAACTGCAGTAAAAACCACACATAGAAAAGCAGTGTGTCTCTTGGAATAACAGCTTAAAACATTCTACACATAGTATTTTCTTTCCAATCCATACTGAGCATTTTCAGACAAAACTCCTGAACTCTGGTGACTCTCCTTGCTCAGCATAGGTGTTTGACTGAAGCTGAGCCTGGGGAATGAGAAGAAAGGGTGTTTCCTAAGTGTTTAGTCAACTGTGTACGTTTTCTTTTTTCCCCTCATAACTGATCAGTAAACATAGGTTTGTGTTAAATGGCAATAATTTCAGTTAAGGAAAATACTTCAAGACTGGTTTGGCCAGGACAACATACTATTTTCAAGTCTCCTTAATGAAGAAGGGACAAAAGGTAGGTTAAATACTTAAACACAGATCTAAACAAGTATGTTTGTTCACCAGATACTTTAGATGTGTACTAAATGTTTACTAGTCTCCCGTCTGACATGGCATTCATCTGCAGAGCCTGTATACAACTGATAATGTTTTTCTTAAATAAATATGAAACGTACTTATAAGTGATATTTTCCTGGAGAACAGATGTATGAACTAAGCTACAAATATAAAAAGCATGGATCTGTTTTATGCGAGTCTGTAAATTCTCCATCCTGAATGTGAACTGCAGCAATTCCATGGAGCGTTAATAAAGGACACAAAATGCCAGCTTCTCCCCAACCCCAAAAAACTAGACTGTCAGAGATGTCTGAAAGCCTACCTTACTGCCAAGCACCTCTGTGATGGAGTCAAATCTTCATTTTTCCGAAACATTCCTAGGGAAGAGGATAGGAAAATGGAAAAATAAAGAAAAGCTAAACCTCACACATTAATTAGCAGATTCTTTACTCAGCAGAGCAAGCCTCATGCTGCGTTGCAATTTCTTCAGTCCAAGTAATTTCAGGGGTATTGTCATAACATTTTTGCTGGAATTGCATCAAACAGTTCTTACTGTTGACAAAACAACAAACTCTCCTCAGTTAGATCCAAGAGCATCTAAACCTGAAATCACATGGATTTCAGGAAAGCATTAAGTCGTCTTGTAACGTATTAGCAAACACAATTCCCCTACATAGGTTTAAGAATTCAAATTCTGCAGGCTTTTTAAAAAAGGGGTTTTAACCCTTTATTCCTAGTCCTGGAAACTGGACAAGCCCCAAACCTCTTTTAACATTGCAGTAACCCAAGGACCTTACACTAGTTATTGCAGTTGTGATGTACAGTATGAACACAGTCCCAGATAGATTGAAGCAATTCACAACTTAAGGCAGACCTCAAGAGCATCTTCACACTGCAAGTTAAGATTGGAAACAACGTCCAGAGAAGCAAGCACAACAGTGTAAGGGTAAGAAGCCTTAACCTTGCTAGCAGAAGAGGCAGGCCAAGTCTAAGTTGAGCAGGAAGAGAGAATTTACCTCCCTGCACTTTCTGAAATGCTGGTGGCCTACCCCTGAAAAATACACTTCAAAGTTTGTACTTCCAGAGAGAAAAAAATAAAAAAGATAGGACCTTCAACACTTCCAGTTATTATAAATAACTCTAATTCAGAGGAACAGAAGCAGCAGAGCTCCTTCATCCAGACAGCGCTGGTTTATGCCAGCCAGCACCACTTGCCAAAGTGACTGCACCAGCTCCTTCTGCAGCCTCCTCCCTGGTTCAGACATCAGCCTATGCACCCATTCCCTGCTAGTCACATTTGCAACTTTTCTTTTCTATTGCAAGCACTTTAAAAAAAATATTTTTATGACCATAGCTTCCTAAAGGAAATGGAGTTTATGGAATCCCACTTCATTTATCTTCCTCCCTAGCAGTGCCTACACCCAACAGCCAATTTCTAACCAAGTTTGATGAAAAGAGTAGAGGTAATACAGATATGAAATACCACTGTGCTTTATGAAAATAGGTGATTTATAGAAGATTCTCCTCCACTCACAGAACGGTTGCCTTCAACCCCGCCCCTTGATGCCAGTAAATCCCCAAAGGGTAGCTCATCTATCTGATCCAAGCTTGAAGAAAGTTTTAACTGGAGCCTTCTTTTTTTGGGGGGGGGCGGATATCAAATTTATTCAAGGCTTGTGTCAAAAAAAAAAAAAAAGATTAGGGAGGGGGGAAGTCAAACCTCATTTAATTCTATGACTCATGGAAATATTTGTTATGTAAAGAGAAGATAATTGTCTTCATGTGTCTTAAGGAACTGTGACCTATACACACTTATGACTTTAAAAATGCACTTTTAGTCTTCAACAAAGCTGAGAATACAGAGAGATTAAGAACTTGCCATCTCCGGTCTTCCAATATGACCTGAAAAAATACCTTCCATGGTCCTGATCCTTCACCAGGGGATTCATTCATTCACACCCACTCAAGATAAGAAACTGAAGGACAGAGTATCATCCTTAACTTCATGCAGGCACTTTCTGTTCCCTATCATTACATTTTCACATCTCCTTGGTGCTACACTAAAAAGTTCTATGCTAATAAATGTACTGAATGAAAAGTATGGGAGAAGCATTTTAAGAGATCCTTTTAACCTTTAAGGCCTTAAGATTATAGATCTCACACAGTGAATCTTTCAACGTAACACAAACTTAAACAGTAATTTAACACAAAGATTCCTATCGGGAGGTGTGACTAATGTAGGGAGGTAGCCTATACAGAGCAGGAGCCTCCTTCACCATTATATTCCATACAAGTGTCTTACCCGTAATTCAGAAAGAAGCAGCAGTCACCAAGTGTGCCCAAATAAACTTGCATAAAGCCAGCCTAGCCGCTATATAAAGGTCATCAGTCAAATGGAAAATTTCACATCATTTGTATGGTATGAAAAAGGAGGAAAACACCCTCAAATCTGAAATAAGAACCTAACCACCAAAATATGACCTATACTTTTGGAGGGGTGAGGAAGAAAGAACTGACATATTTAAAAGAGGTTCAAGTTATATACGTATATGAGAAGTCACTTAAGGCCTAAATAACCTGCTGGCTCTAACAGCATGTACAAGTAAGCCTCCATTATTTTTTCATTTCACAGAATGTTAAAGGTGGGAAGGGACTTTGAAAGATCATCTAGTCCAACCCCCCTGCCAGAGCAGGATCACCTAGATCAGGTCACACACAAATGCATCCAGGTGGGTTTTGAATGCCTCCAGAGAAGGAGACTCCACAACCTCCCTGGGCAGCCTGTTTCGGCTCTGTCACCCTCACCATGAAAGAGTTTCTCCTTACGTTTACATGGAACCTCCCATGTTCCAGCTTGCACCCGTTGACCCTTGTCCTATCATTGGGCATCACTGAGAAAAGCTTGTCTCCATCCTCCTGACACTCGTCCTTTACATATTTACAAACATGAATGAGGTCACCCCTCAGTCTCCTCCAAGCTAAAGAGCCCCAGCTCCCTCAGTCTTTCCTCATAAGGGAGATGCTCCACTCTCTTAATCACCTTTGTGGCCCTGTGCTGGACTCTTTCAAGCAGTTACCTATCTCACTAAGATTTCCCTCTAGCCAGAGGGAAATCCCTTACAGACTTCTTTGAAGTCAGTTCAGTGTCTTTCCCTGTGTGGGTTTTGGTTGGTTGGTGGTTTTTTTGTTTTGTTTTGTTTGTTTTGTTGTTTGTTTTTGGTTTTTTTTGTGTGTGTGTGTTTGTTTTTTTGTTGATTTTGTTTAAATACCCTCTCAGTGCCCTGAAGACCCATTTATCTTCTTTGCACAGCATGCCAGAACAAGGAAACCATTGATTTCTTCCTCTGCCATGCCCCTGAAAGCTTTCAGAGAGCCACTGTTAACATTTTTTAATTCATAGAAAATACATATGGAAAAGGTGCTCTTACACTGATGCTTATCTAATATGTGATGAATTAATATATTTACATTCAATATTTCCCAAGCAGTGGGAAACTGCCCATGGGAACAGATGCCTCATAATTCTTAACTATTCCCTACCCACTACACACTGGAGATGAAGAATCACAGAATTTCCTAGATTGGGAATATCTTTCAGATCAATGAGTCCATTCATTAACCTAACATTGAGAAGACCTCAACTAAACCATATCCCTCAGCACTACATCTACACAACTCTTATATACTTCCAAGGATGGGGACTCAACCACTCCCCTGGGCAAACCATTCCAGGGCCTGGTAAACCTTTCAGTAAAGAAAGTCTTCCTAATATCCCATCTAAACTTCCCTTGGCAGAACTTGAGGCCGTTTCCTCTTGGTCTATCACGTGTTACTTGGTTGAACAGACCAACCCCCACCTCTCTACAACCTCCTTTCAAGAAATCCCACTTCAGCAGTATACTGCTGCTAGGGAACTCATGAAGTTCTATAACCTTCCTCTGGGGATAATGAGAATTGTTTTCTCCTGTGATAAAGCAGGAGACTATTGCAATGGCTGCAGCTTTTAGTTGCTACCAAATCACAAAGCAGGGATTACAGAAAATGGGGTTTATTGAACATCTGTTCAAGGTGAAATCATTTAGCTCCTCAGCAACTATAACTCAATTTTCTCATCTGTAAAGTAGGAAATACTCCTAAGTTCTTTCCTTGGTAAAAGAATTTTGTAAATCACCAGTAGCAAAATTTATCCCCAGTGATCTATGTCATGAGGAAGCTGCATCTTTTCATTCCTTCTCAAGAGATCACATCCTAATGGTAACAAAATCAACACCTTTAGGTACACACCAATATCCTGCCTATAGGCTTTAAGGCATATTATGACTACTACAACACTCCCAGTATGATAATACAATGTTTACAATCATATCATAGGACCACCCTAGCTTTGCAGTTAATCTCCCTGGATATATCCACCTTTGTATTTGTATGAAATCTGGCTAGTCACTATCTCATTAATAATGTGTTTATGCATAGACATGCTTACTTATTATTACATTAATAATTCTTAAACATAGAGATTGTGTCTCAGGTTCTGTTGTAATTATAGTAAATTTTACTTTGAGGTTCTCAAATGTATCACCATCTGAGCCCAAATGCATGCCCTTATTAAGAGATCTTCAGGCCTAAAGAAGACAGATAACAAGTTTTAGTTGTTTCTATCACATTGGCAGCAGCAAAACCAGACAGACACAGATGCCAGCTGAGTAAAATTGAAAAGAAACTATGAAGGGCAAGGAAAATCCAGTGTCTTCATATCCAGAGAGCCATGCAAGCAAACGTAGGCCCAGAACACTTGAAGAAGTAGAAGAGAAATACAGTATAATTCCTTTACTGTAATCAAAGCTATTTGTGTAACTGACACCAAAACAAGCATGCCGTTACTAACACAAGAGGGAGCACTTTTAAAAAGTAAAAAAAAAAAAAAAAAAGACCAAGAGAATATTGGAAAGAGTGCATTAAAGCAAAGTCCTAGACATATGATGAAAGCACCAAGTTACCAATAAAAAAAAAAAAACAAAACACACACGCACAAAAACACCACCACCACCACAAAAACAACAGCCACCAAAACAAAACAACAGCAAAACCACGGCACAACACCACAACACTTTCACTGACATAAGTAACAAATCAGAAAACTACACTCTTGGTTAAACAGCTGCAACATTTTTACTGCAATACCGACATTTATAAAGTGGAACTGGGTCATGACCACCTATCAAAAATCCATAAGGCTATCTGGGTCATAAGCACACATTTCTCTGTCTCAAGAGTTGTTTGGTTTTCTCTTGCTTATATTTTTACAACAGCAACCATCCAAATATCAGCACAAAACAGACATAGACCTGTTGGAGCAGGTCCAGAGGAGGGACACAAAAAAAATATCACCAGAGGGCTGGAACAGCTCTGCTATGAAGACAGGCTAAGAGAGTTGGGGTTTTTCACCCTGGAGAAGGCTCCAGGGAGCCAGGAGCTGTCTTTCAATAGTTAAAGGGGGTCTGTAAGATGGGGACAGTCTTTTCATCAAGGCCTGTCACAACAGGACGAGGGGTAATGGTTTTAGACTGAAACTAGGTAGATTCAGACTAGATAAAAGGAAGAATTTTTTTACAGTGAGGATGGCGAGACACCAGCACAGGTTGCTCAGATAGGTGGTAGAAGCCCCATCCCTGGAAACATTTAACGTCAGGTTGGATGGGTCTCTGAGCAAACTGATCTAGTTAAAGATGTCCAGCTCACTGCAGAGGGGTTGGACTAGATGACCATTAAAGGTCCTTTCCAACCCAAAGCATTCTGTGATGCTATGAAATAAACTTTTTAAAAGACATAATAATAATCCCTACATGAAATCAGAAAAGCACCTTGTTAGTTTACAAGACCTTTTTTTTCATAAATATAACAACATTAACTGACTGATGCTTGCTACAATAAAAACAAAACAAAACCAAACCAGTTAATTGCTAGAGCTGGCCACAACACAGCATGTTCCCTTTTACCACAGGGTCCCACAGTGACAATCAACAATACAGCCTGGTAATTCCATTCAGGTTTTATAGGTATTTATTTTAAATTTGAAATATCACATCTAATGTATAGAAACACAGAAGCTGTTCAATGTTTCAGTGTATCCACATGTCCAGCCTTTAGGCCAGAGCAGACCAAAATTTGTCTGCAAGCCTTTAGAAAAATATTGTGTCTTTCTACTGAAAATGGGAAAAACTTGCCTTTGAGAAAAGGCAAAGAATCTAATCAACCAAAATAAAGAAAGTTTCAACTATTCAACTGTTTCAACTATCAAAAAATGTCAAGAAATATCAGCTAAACAAACAAACATTCTTCTATACTTCTGACACTACTACAGCTAACAAAACCATTAGTACTAACATAATAGTAGGTACTGCAGTTTGGATAGGACTGCTCATTAGCTGCAAGCAAACAAGAAATTTACTTTCTAATTTAAAAATAAATTTTAAAAGCATAATAAAAAAGCATGGTCTGAAAAACCTCTCAAGGTTATGGTGTAGTACCACAACCTGGTCAGGCAACTAATAGTGTTTGCACATAAATTTCTCCAATATCACTTCTGTGTCTTTTTCCTCATCACCTTCCCATTTTCCATGTGTTTCATCTATGCATTGAAATATCCTTCCTCTAAGGTGCCATACTGGACAGAGACTGTACTTGCATTATTTGGCAGGGGGATATAGCCTATTTGGAAATCTTACACCTTTGTAATAGTACAATAGCAATATGAGAAAAAAACAGCATAAAATAATCTAGCCATTGTCCTTAATAGCCTGCTGCTGGAGCAACTTAAGTGAGACCTAAAATACTGTTGTAAGCCCAGACTTTATCTATATTTCACCAATATATCATTTAAACCAAAAGAAAAAAAGAAAGGCAAGAAACAACTTGCCAACACAAAATTCTTTGAGTTGCATATTCACTATACTCTCATTTTAGTTCTCACAATGAATGCAGTGCTTTACCAGATCAGCACCAATGTCTACTCTATCGCTATTACAAATAGAGAGCACCAGATACATGAGAGCACCAGATACGTGGGAGGAAATAGTAATTAAGGAGGGAAAAAAAAAAAAAAGGGGGCAAACAAAAAAACAATCCCACAACCAACCACCAGCAAGGAGCATTCCAGGAACAGCACATTTAAAAATTAGCAACTTAACTACAGAGCTGAAACCCAAAGCTGAAGGGATGGGGGAGAAGGGCAGACACAGGAACAAAGAGTTTATTTTTTTTTTGTGGTTGGAAAACACATGAGATAAGCCCCTGGGAATCAAGAAGCAGCTGACAGAACAGACGAGCATTATGATTCTGGTTTCTTACCTATATCTAGCCACACATTTTGATGGACAAGGACAACAGAGTAATATGAAGAAATAATTTGGAAGATTTCAATTCGACTTCATGCTCAGTAGATGGGTATTACGTATTTTTTAAACGTCTTTTTTTTCTTTATAGTTTTATGTATTATTTAGTTTAAATTGGAGAAAGTAAAAAAGAACAAGGTTGGAAGAAGCAGTGGGATTTTTTTTTTTTTTATTCCCTTTTAAATATCAAATAACGAGTCAACTATTCCCTAGTTTTGCTGGCTGAATCTCTTGGAGATTTAATAATAAATACATATTGAGCTGCAGAACTTCAATGGGTTATGAATATAAACATTTGAAGAGATTCTTTGTGCAAGATTAAGCATTAGAATTAAAAACAAGCTACCAACTGCATACAGATTAGTCAGGTTAGATTGGGATATGGGTCTTTCCTGTAAAGATCCTGATCTCACATAGAATTGCAGTAAAATTAGCGAGGAACTGTAGGGATGAGTGGGTTATAAGCAGAAAAGGGGAAATGCCATATGAACTCTTTGCAAGATGAAGTTAAGCAGTGACAGTATTTCTCTTCCTTTCGGCCGCTTAATTTTTAGTACCTTATAATTGCAAAAGCCTCTTTACTTGCCGCCATCTCAGCTAGAAATTTCTCACGCAAGTGCAATCCTCCATTTTATAGCCCTTCTGAACTGCACCTGCAGATAAGCTCCCTGCTTCTACAACACCTGCAATTCACCTTTCCTTCTTCAAAACATCCTAGTTCTAAATGATTGAAAAAAGGTACTCCAGAACTTAGAACCTGAAGTACAAAAAAATTCCTATTCTCCCTTAACTTTGTCATTACCTTAAAGTGTTGCATAAATTATATCTTCCTATAGAGAACGAATATGAACACAAGCAGACTCCAACTCAAATAAAAACATTTCTGCCTTTAGAATATACACATGTGAAGCCAAAGATAATAGGCAAGAAATACAAAGCAAATCTTAACATACTGAGTGCTCATTTTTGGCAGTGCTCATCTGAGTAAGAAAAAGCTTTAAGAAGGCAAGAGCTACCAAGGGCTTAAGCTCAAAATGTGAATCAAGGCATACTCCTAATTTACTCACATGTAAATTTATGATCCCTGCAACCTTCTGAGAAGACAGTCTATACAGTAAGCTTAAATTAATGCTATGCAACTTGCATAGAATTTTTCTGCTTTAAAAAAAAGGCAAGCCCACTAAGGGCACAGGGTTGTAACAATTATAGGGGTAGTTATTGTTGATTTATGGGATTCCATGGTAGCATTCGAGTCTGAATCAAGCATGCCCACTTCAACAGCCAGACTTTAATATGCAGCAGAAGTGAGTGGCCTTCATGATTACATGTGGGTTCTTTCCATGATGTCCAAATCTGAACACTGAAATCAGCTGAATGGGACAGACTGCCAGGAAAATATCAAGTCCAGAAGATAGGCCTTTACCACAAACCCAACCTAACTACAACTAGCGTCTTGAAGCTTACCAAGATCTTCTAACACACCAACACCTTTCTTTCAGCTGTTTATTTTCACTACCTATCCTTAGACATATTGGTAAAAAACTAGGAGGGGTGATTAACATAATCAAGCTGATGTGAGTAGAGGCTCGGAGTACTTAGTATAACAATTTTCAGCATTATCTCCTCCTCATCTGTCTATCTCAAAGTATTTTCCAGTGGAAGTACGGACTTCTGTACAGTCAGCAAAAGCCCATTGACAGCAGGCTTGTTTCATTAATTTGTCACCATGGACACCTTAAATACAATCTCAGTTTCCCTGCACATATTTTCTTAGCATCTCCTGACACCAAACTAGGAGTTGCTCCTGAATTTACACAGGTCACATCAACTTTTGAAAGTTATGTTCACACTGCGCTCTCACCCACAGTGATCATTCAACTAAAGTCAAGAATTCTGATAAACTGCAAATATAACCAGTGAGAAATTTTTCCAGTATATTATCAGCTATGCCCCACAGGCTGACAACAACTCTAGATGCTCTCTGATATGAGATCAACAAGGAACAAAATTTCAAGATTGATACTCAGAATTCAATGGTACCAACAGAAATTTATACATACAATAAGCTGGCCTTATGAGGAAAATCAAATGATCCGAAATAATTTAAATAGGAAAAGAACTACTTTAGTTTGTGATGACAGTTAAGAATAAGGCTGACTAAATTCAACATTTATTTCAAGATTGCTGGGAACGGTCATGTGCTTGTCCCCTACCACAACTCTACTATTTGTGCATAATCTCAGCAATCAAGAACAGCTCTTTCCCCTAGCAAAATAACAGCATAAGGAAACATTTATCTTTGATGCTACAATTACTACTACTTTACTATAAGTTGTTTTCTCTAACTTGTGTACTCTAAGTGATTATAGCTTGCAAGACTAACACTTCTGAATATATTTGCTCTGGAAGTTAGACATCAACTTCTTTGACAGCTTAAGTCCGTCCAACATTTTCATTCGTACAAAAAATCTTCAAGGTGTTTTCCCTATTTTCTATATTCTTGAATATTTTTTACATACAGGCTTCACTAGACTGTGTAAATTAACAAGAACGGGTAAAAATGAAACACCAACAGCACTAAAGCTAGGACACATCTGAGGCAAAAATACATTAAACTTCATCCATCATGTTACTAAAGAAATTTCAGAAAAACTGGTGGTTTGATCCAGGTGTCTGGGGCTACTCCCAAATCTTCGACTGACAGCTGCAGCTCCAAGTGATTCAAGCTAACTGGCTAGGTTTATTGGATGCTATTTTCAAACTTTAAAATTACTCATTTGAATTTAGAGGTGACTAAAAATCTAGATACCCTACCCAGGAGAGACCAACATTAGTATTAATTTTTGTGGCAACTAGGGCCCACTTACCTGCTGGATAAATCTGACAGGAGAAAAGACAGAAACATAATTAGATAACCTCCCTGTTCACACTGATATTTTAGCAGTGAGTGTAATTATGCTAACAAACAAAATAAAACATATACAAAGGTTTTATAAAAATCAGTATACAAGGAACATATAGGGTGCAATTAAGAGTTAGCATTTTCAAACAAGAGGTGATCAAGAGCTGCAATTACATGTGCTCTTTCTATCAGTCTGACAGCAACAGTCATCTCTGAATGTGGAAATTATTTAGCTAACTCTCAGAATCAATACCCCAGCCCCAAAATGTGTCAGTGGTCTTTGGTCACTGGCTGCAGAAGTGTCATTGGTCTTCTGATAAGGTGTATCTTATGCACAACGTGGGCCTTTTCAGAGCTTTTGGAGTGTCTGAGCAACATTTCTTGCTACTTCCACTAGTAAACATCAAAACGACCAATGGAAACAAAGAAATATATTTTGTCCTAAAACACAAACTGGACTAAAGTAACTGACTGACTCATACCTAACTTTCCTTAAGCTTATTTTGCATGGAAAATTAAACACAGTTTAAAGACATCTTACCATCATGAATCTCAAATGCCAAACTGGTGATCTTCTGTGTAATTATCATCATTGGACTGTTACAAAAAAGGAAGAAAGAATAATTTATAAAAAAAGTTCAGGATTTTCTTTCACATGTAAATACCACAGAAAGTTTATACTAATAGTCCAGGTTAATTACTCTCAACTGGAAGATTTTCAATGCAAGGACAAAGTGATTAGGTTTTGGAGCACAAACTATTACAGAGTTTCCAATGCACTGAAAATAATTTAATCCTTAGATATAGTATTTAATAACTCATGCCTTTTACTGATGCATTAGGTCCCACAAACACAGATGACGTATTTCACATTTATTTTCTACTAACATATTTACTTCTTTTACAGTGGGAAGTGTAAAGAAAAAAGGGAAATAGAAGTAATTACATGCATTGTAAATTACAGCAGTGGTAAGCAAAAGCCAATAAAAATATACAAACTTGAACGGTACTATAAATTATTTAGATATGCAGACAACTTCCACTGTTTCTACTAACACCTGGTCCTATGGTTAAATTTTTTCCATCTAGAATTATTATTTGCTTCAAGTAAACATATCTGACAAAACAAAAAACCTGCATAATTATGCTGGCTTCAGCAGACATTAGTTTGTTTTGAATTTGGTACACTTGAGTGGATCTTAAACTATCCAAGAGATATTCTTTCCTGGCCAACAACTCAGATTCATAGTGAAAAATTATACTAAGCGTTGGTTTTTTTTTTTGACTTAAGTAAAACCCAGCATTGTTAACCTCCTAACTGGAGGGAGGAAGGGGGTTGAGAAAACATAAAGTAGGCTAACAGAGTTTAGAAATTTAACTTTGAAATCACATCTCAAAAATATATCAGGGACTGTATTTACCTAGTAGCATCTGAGACTGAGACAAAAAAAAACACAACACCATAACAAAAATAATCATGCTATAGGATAGGCACATAATCTTTTGTTGGCACTTGGTCTTTTTATAACCATATTTAAGTTGGCACCGCAAAACAAATCCAAGAGCCATCAAGTCCTCCTTCACTGACAAGAGCTATGCCAGTATTTTGCCAGATGGCTCCGTCTATCAAATTTTTTATTTTTTTTTATGGTTATTTCAAAAGCACACAACATTTCCAGTCCTCAAAATGCAATCTAGGAAAAAAGTTTTCTCTACTATATCATCAGTGACCCAAAATCCCGATATCAAGACCAGAGTGATAGGCAGGGTCAGCAAGGAAGAAAACAAGAACAGAGTTTGGGAAAACCCTCATATGTCTTTCTAGCATTTCAACTGCAGATTTGCCTGGTGCTGGCAGAAATCCCCATCTGACACTGAACATAATGGGTTTCCCTTCTGTAAGCAGACACGTAACAGCATGGATCCTGCCTGGTGCAAGGATGGAGCCCAGGAGGAGTTCGGTCAGACCTTACATTAATTCTAGATGATACATCTGTCATTGTTATCATAGCAGACCTCAGGATGTTTTTCCTTCTGAAGTGGCTATTCCAGTATCTTCAAAGATTTGGCTGAGGAGCAACAATCTAGAGACTAAAAGAGGAAGAGTCCTTCCTGGAACAGTGAGGCTGTGAACCAGGATTTTAACGATCTCTTTTAGGTGCTGGCAGAAAGGCAAAGGAGGCAGTGGAAGGCCCACTGGCAGCTGGGAAGCTGGGATCTGCTAGTACTGAAGCCAAGACCACACAGATCTGCACAGGCAACTGCACCTCAAGCATGCGGTCTCCTCAGCTTTCTCTGATGTCAGTGCATTGATACCTTCCTTCAAACTTTTCGCAGGTTCTCTGGGCTTGGGCACCTCAGACAGGCATGGCATGCTAGGAGAAATGCCTAGATAAACTGACATTCAAAGCTCTTTTGGGGCTCACCACTACATGAATCCAGGACAACATACTTCAAAGAAATTGCTGGTACTGGGATTCAACATCTCATTAAGCAACTTTTGTTATTTTCTTGAACTTACTCTTACACACACACCCCCCCCCTCCCCCAGGAACTCAAGGAAAAATGTTAGAAAACATCCCCCTTGATTTAATTTTCCACCTCCTCCTGTTTTGGAAGTAACCGCTGTTTCAGGTCTCAAGAGAGCAGCTGTAGTACATCAGACATTTAATGGGATATGTATCAAGCTCTGAAACTGGTGCATGAAGGGATGCTTTAAATCAGGCAGCTCAAACATACAGTCAGAGAGCTGGCTCTATGCTTCAGAACAGTTCTCTCCAGCAAAAATCTTATAAATCTTTGGACCTAGCAGAAATCTCCAAGTTAACAGCAAACCAACAGAGCCTCAAAGACAGCTGCTATCTGCAGGCAGTACAGCCACATTTGAGCAATGGTGTGCTCAAGCTCTAGCAACAGTTCTGAGAGAAGCAACAAGTGCAATTATACTGTTTCCAGAGTCAGCTTAGAGCTTTAACCGCTGCCAAGGTTGTACTTTGTCCCTACATTGAACTGGAAGGGACAGCATTTGGATTACAGTTCCACTTGTAATGATGAAATTTAATTCATTATCAGCAAAACTAGTTTTAAATTGTTTTTATGCATACGTCTACACTGCAAGCTCTCATTATGGCCAGTGGAAATCTTGCTAATAGTCAGGGGCATCTGGGAAGTGACCAGTTCACACTAAGGTATATACCTAGCAGTGGGTCAGCTGAAATGCCCTCCAGGCTCTACTGTCTACACTGATCAGATCTCTACTCACTATAACTGAAACATGGATATCTGGCAGATGTTTGGATGTAGGCATAAATGTAGAAGGATGTTTTAGAAGGTAAGACCCAACCAAAAATGACAGAAAAGATTAACTTGACCATGAAACCTTTGGGCATCTTCCTACAAGTGAAGTTTCTAGACTATATGCCTGTTACCAAAGAAGACTGGGAAGCACTAAGGCCAACAAGCACAACGTACTACACAACCCAGGTAATACTAAACTAAAAAGACCACTGTCATTCATAGTATTCCTGAAATGTATTTAATGCCTTTTTTTTTTTTTACCCCGACTAACAAATACTCTTAACCTCTTTTTTTTCCAAAATACATGATCAACTTTAACTCAACAAAAAGCACCATCATAGTGGCAAACTTATTTATAAAAAATGTTGTGCTTCACTTCTCTGTGTCTGCAGTACAAAGAATCAGCAATATGGTTCATTTTACTTTACATTTTTTATTCTATTTTGCTCCTATACAGCTCAAGTCAAATACAGGTTTAAGTTTATTTTATATAAATGAGAACACAGACAAAACTTTCTATTTCCATTGGCTGTGTAACAACTGCACCATACAGGTGCCTCTCTCCTTAGCTTTCTGGAACACCTAACGTAACAAACATTCAGATTTGCATCACAAATTGGTAGCAGACTATGCCAGGTGTAGAAATATCTCAGACAGAACTCAAGTGTCCAGTTGTCATGAATAGTAACAAAGATTTTACGGGAAAAAGTTAAAAAAAAAAATCCACAGTCATCAAATCCTTTATGCGCTTCAAACACGAACAGGAGGCAGCAGATAATACATTTGTGGTTCTAACTGGCACAACTGTTCCCAAAATTCTGTTTCAATGATGAAAGCATCAGTACATATGTGTGTCAATATGCATGAATACGCTCAGCTTTCTTTCAGAGTTTAAAAGGTTTACACACTTAGCTTGGGGAAAAAAAAAAAAACAAAACCCAACAAAACAGTAACAGATACACTATCACTTAAGAGAACAAGATGACAAGATTATTTTTCTCCTTACCCGGAAAAATCAGCAGAATACTGTCCATAATCAAAGATATAGACTCTAGTAATTTGGCACACAGTGAGGTATCCCAAAGCAAAAACAAAGCAATACCTGGAAGGGAAAAAAAAAAGCAACAAACCAACAAACTTTTGAATTAAAAAACATAATCATTTTTCCATTGAACAAACTACCTTTTAAGTAGAGTTTAGTCACCAATTATTTCTAGTTAATATTATATAATTGGAGTAATTACACCTTCATTCTGACTAGGGCTTTTAGTAATATTTATTCTGTGCAAGCAGAGATTTATTTTTTTTAAGAAAAAAAGCATGCAGTACTACCGTACAAATTCTATCATTAGTCAAGATAAGTATTGATATAAATAAAGCAGAGGATTTATAATTCCAAGTATGACGGTAAAAACTGCAAGTCCTATAAAAGCGAAAATTAATGTTAAGTTTGTATTTTTAGTTCAAAGTTACTTTTTGCCTATGAGTATAGAAATTTGGCAAATTATACAAACATAATTTCCATTAAATGTATTTCTATACATTCAAAATTCAGCACCACAAATCCCACTGCTGCTGTTTTCAAAGGGAAAAGGCAAGCTGTTCTCAAATACACATATTAAAACATATCTGAATGAAAAAGGAAAAAGATGCCTTTCTGTGTCCTGTTGAAGCTGATCCTCACCAAATAGAAGAAAAACACAGAGAAGAACCACTTGAAGTAAAATTAAATTTCTAATACATGTCAGTTTTTCAGGTCAGGCTTCGGATTTCCAACTCCCCTTCCTTCTAAATACAACAGTAAGCTAGTGAGAACTGATTTGCCAATACAGCTCACAAAACTTGCAAAATATTCTTTGCAGCCAAAAACGATGGTGAATGCCAGCAGGAATTTGAGTAATCCTTTAGGACTTTACGTATGAACTTCAGAGTTGAACATTTTTACTTCAGAAACATTCATGAAATGAAACCAAGCACTTGTTTCACATTCACAAGACCAATGTGCAATGCCTAGAGCAGACCATATTATACATTCAAAATCCAGCTAGAGTGAAAATGTTAATACAGCAAATGCAAAATCACGACTAAGGCTGCTTTTAGGTGAAATAGTGAGGAAGGCTTGGGACCTGCTTTGTCTTTCTTTTGCAATTACATCTTTTTGGGAAAAAAAAAAAAGTGTGAAAAATAAATTCTGAGGTTTTTGAAATTATTCCTCATTCTGGAAGCTGCCTCACATAGCAGTCTCAGTTTAACCTTTATTAAGAACTATGCTAAATATATACCATTAAAGTTTTTAAAACATTCAACCTTCAAATTACAGATAACCTTAGATATCTATATTTACATTAAACCACACTTGTTACTTTTTGAAAAAGTTTTACAAATTTTTTAATATTCAGTTTTCATTAATATTAATAATCCAAACCCAGTATTACATAGTGGGGCTAACTGGTACAAAAGTGTTTATAATCATCCAACAAAATTCACAATAAGTGGCTTAATTATACCAACTTGTTTCAGCAAGAAAAACAATTTCACACAATGAAGTTGTTTTGGAGTGGACCACAGATATCAAGTATACGATATAACATAGAACTTTTTTTAAAATTTGGAATTAAAATTTTCCTAAAAATACCTTAAGAAGAACTACCTCCCTCCCCTCAAAATAAAACCCCCAAACCTCCAGGTTTCACACTAATGAGGAGCATGTGAGTTTAGCTTGCCCACACTGAAATCAGTACCGGTTCTTCCTTTCACCAAAAATTCCACATGATTTTCAGCTTTACCGGCCTCTTGTTTTATATCTTAAACAAGTCCACAGAACAGCAGCAGTTGGAGGAGACCTTTGGAGATCACCTAGTCCCCCATGCCAAGGTAGGTTCACCAAGAGCAGACTGCCAGGAAAACATCCAGGCTGGTTTTGAATGTCTCCAGAGATGGAGATTCCACCACCTCTGGGCAGCCTGTTCCACACTGCGAGTCACTTTTTATAAGTCAACATAAGTACCTTGTATAGAGGTATCTACAAACACATCCATAGATAGCATACTAGAAAGCCAAGAAAAACTGTGGCCTAAATGCAGGACCCAGCGCTTGACAATAGGTCTAGAATAAACAGAATGACAAACTTAACACTAACTACAGCTTTCATAACTTAAGATGCTAGCCATAGCACCAACACAACCTTTGTTAGGACAAGAAACAAACACCACATTAGTGTACTAGGTACATACCCTCAGATGGAAGAAGACAGACACCACTTTCTACCTCATACAAAGTATGTAATAAAACATTTACTATGTTTTTAAACAATACATTACAAAGACCTCCTTTTGCAAGCAAGAGCTACGCTGATAAGTACAACTGAAGAAAAAAAAAAAAGAAGAGAAGCACTGAGAAGTTAGGAAACCTTAGGTTCTTTTTTATATAGTCATTTTGATACAGTCCTGCAGCGCTATGTGAACATGCAGCTGCAAATACCTGTCTCACTGAAGAAACAAGTCATTAGTCTTAGTATCTTTTAAAGGCTTTGAATTCAAGTTCAGGACGCAGCCAGTGATTTTATTTATTGCATACCCTACACATGCTGCACTCAAGAAGTCTCGGACTTACCCACGAGCCCTTCCTCAGTTATTCTCCATGCATTCAAGTGTGTCATAAAAATTGCATTCCTCTAAGATGAATTTTAATGATACTCAATGTTACCTCAGTTCTACATATGAGGAATTGGAAAAATAAAGAGATCATGTGGGTCTAAATACCAAAATGAGGAGATGCAAGGTCAGTTCTTGGGCAAATTTACCTTTTGTTAAAGTTGAGAGAAAAGACATCACCAGTAAATTTTAGTCACACACAGACACAAGCAGCCTGCACGTCAACAAATCTAACCTCTGTAGAACATTACAGGTAATGTTACACCTTTCCTAGTTTCATAATGGAGTACGGCAGTTTAAAGGTTGCTTCTTCACTTGCACATTCCTGTGGCTTAAATGCCTTCCAACTTCTGCAAGTTAACTTTCTACAATGAAATGACTGGCCTGGTAGATGAAGGAAGAGCAGTGGATATTGTCTACCTGGACTTCAGAAAAGCTTTTCACAGTTGACATCAAAGACAAGCTGATGATATATGTGCTGGATGAGCAGATAGTCAAGAGGATTGAAAAGAGGCTGAATGGCCAGGCCCCGAAGATGGTGACCAGTAGAACAAATTGAAGTGGAGGCCAGTAACTATCTTTATAGCCCAGGGGTCAAGACTGGGTCTGCTCACCTTTAACATCTTTAGTAATGATCTGAATGATGAAGCAGAGTATAGCCTCATTATGCTTGCTGATGGCACCAAACTAGGAAGAGTGGCCAAAGCGCCCAAAGGTCATCTTGCAGCCATTCAGAGGGACCTTGACAGGTTGGAGAAATGGATTGACAGGAACTTCATGACCATCAACAACAGAAAGTGCAAAGTCTAGCACCCAGGGAAGAACAACCCCAGACACCAATATGGTGCTGGTAGCCACTCAGATGGAAGGCAGCTTGGCAGAAAAGGATCTGGGGGTTCTGGTGGACAACTGTTTGACTATGAACCAGTAATGTGCACTTGCAGTAAAGAAGACAGTGTGGAGGGACAGAACTCTCCTGACATCTTTAAAAGAGAAAGTATCATTGCAGGAGCCCAACCAGCACATTGCCTTGAAGAAAGCCAGAAACATCTATCAGATCTAGCATCTGATATCCTTCCCAATACCCTCCTCCAATACAAAACATAGCTTTACTGTGAAAAGTCCAGTTAGAAAGAACAGCAACAAAATGAGTGCATTCTTACTTGCCTTTATGTTTACAAAGCATTTCTCTGGTTTTGATATCTGTTGACCAAAATGTCAGTCACCTGGGTACTTTCAGATACCCTTCAAAATAGATATTAGCGATCATGACTGACACGGTAGGATTTCTCACAACATTCAGTTAATATCCACACTGAAGTTATAGTACATAAATGGAACAAAGAAAAAACACCCCTTAAACTTCTTGCTGAGACTCCAGATTCCATTTTACAAACTAAACCAAAAGCTCTCTTCCCACAGAGCAATAAAACTTGGTGCTATGTTGCCTTCACCAAACAACTATGAATTTTAACTCGCTTCCAACTATGTCAGCCACCACCTCCAAGTTGCACAAAGCTTAGAAGAGTTCAAATTCTTAGCTGATGAGGAAAGCACAGGAACTTGCAACCCATATGATGTTTTTCACCTTCTAAGTGCATCTCTGCACATTAATGATGCCACATCACATCCCTTGTTGATGAGAAATGTCATTTAACTAGGGAAAAGTTTCTCCTGCTAAACTGGAATAACTAATTAGCATTCTGAAGCACCATTTCTGCTAATACAGAAAACCTCATCAGTGTCCTATCTGTATGACCCCTCTTCTTTACCATCCTCACAAGTTTTAGCAGAGCCAACAGAACATTCACATCAGTGCTGCTCATCTACTTCAGCACAAAGTGGTCTGATTTTGTTTGAACAGCCTACAGGCAAAGCCTTTTTATCCAGTGTCACCTTAGAAACTCATGCCACATGACAGAACCACTATCCTGCCCACCACGTCACCTGTAACAGAGAAGCACATAAACACCCCCCACGAGTGGCAGTACCAGATCAGGTCAAGTCTTCATCTAGCCCAGAATCCAGGGCTGTTCCCTTCCCAAAGCAGCAGGTAAAACACAGGTGCACAGGAGAGTAGAGAAACTGCTTCCCAATGCTCTCCCAGACTCAAACCATCGGCACCGTAAAGACCTGGACTACAAACATGCCATCCACACATTTAATAACCCTCAGCACACTACTTTATCAACTTCTTGATCCAAAGCACACCCTTAACTTTAACACCCTCTCTTGCTCCAAATACACTTGAGAAAGATCCATTGATTTCTGCATTTTCAGCACAACTGTGAGCCCAAAATGAGACAACAGAACCTGCTTATGTAAAGCTTCTATAGCTTTATATTCTGTGGCTTACAGCAAAACCCACAGCTTTTACCTGTGTGTCTCAGAAATTTTGAGTTGCTGGCTAAGGAAGACCAAGGTTAGGCTGCACACTGGCCCATACTACCCATAACATACATTAATTAACTGATTGTATTTGTATAACCAGGGGTGGGAGTTGCATTTTTGTTTGATTTTACACTTTCAGGAGACTACCAGTTATAAAATGTTTGGTCAAGTACCTACTGTACCTCTCTCTATTTGCACAAAATGCAACAAAAACAGACCTGTAACCTTGACAAAGGCAACAGTCTGGGAGATGTCATAACAGCTTCTGTTACATCAGGCTTGTCCATGCAGTAGATGGAAGAACATCATCCCAGAATGCTATTTTGCTGGAAGAAAAGTTAAATGAACTAATGAACACAGAGCACTTTTTCAACACCTAGTTGGCACGTACTAGGCATTTAGTTTGCAAATAACGGTTTCTTGTCCAGTAAAGAACCAGTCCTCCCATTACTTTAGAGACTAATGGGGGGGGGGGTTGATGTGGGCTTTGTTTTGCCTTTTTTTTTAATGAGTAATTATTTAGTTTCAAAAAGCAGACCTGTACACTACATAACATTATGCTGCTTTTGAAATTTAGAAACGGTGACAGATCATCCTCCGAGTTTTCCCACGCCCTGTGCTGAAAGCTGTTACCTGGGTTTATTTTTTTCTACTGCTTGTGCCAACCTAAGAAACCTAGAAAAAAAAATTCTTGTCAGTAGGGTCAGAACTGGCTTCTTATAAAAATGTAGCTATATTAACTGTTTTAATTCTAATGAATATAATTAGTTTTCAGTGTTCACGATGAGAAATTCCACTCTACGCAGTTAGAACATAAAATATCTGTTTGCAGAACTTCAGTGGAGAAAATACATGTCAAGCAAAAAGGTCCAAAGTTCCAAAGATAATCATCTATCTAACTTTGTAATCATCAGGTGCAATCCAATAAAAATACTGATTAGAATTAGCTTAGCTTTGAGTGTCTAAGAGTCACAGGGTAAGCTAGCCTGCCCCAACCTGCTGTTACACCAGGAAGAAATTCTTATTTACACAATTCCTGTTCAAACTATAGATGCACCATCAACAAATATCATCAGTTATTACTTCAAACAGTTTAATGGCATGATCAGGAACAGACTCTGAGCATAGGGCCATAACCAACTCCCACTCCTCTCTATATTTCAAGAAGCCACTCTCTAAAATGTGTGCAGTATTAATCCTTTTGAGCCACTTGGAAGCCTTCTGATCCATGCACTAGTCTGCCCCTCCTGATAACTTCAAGCAAAGATCCAAAATGCATAAAAAGTAAAAAACCACAAAGACAAACCCAGACTGCCTACGAGGCCATTTCCAGAGAAGGAAGTGTTCCTATCACCACGCTTTCGTAATGAGCATTCTGGCCATCCCATCCCTCTTCAACCCCAAGTTGAAGATTTTTGGGTCTGATCGCCATTTTAAAGCAAATTTAACAAGCAGAACAGTCCTCCAACATTTCAGGTGCAACAACAGTCCTACAAAACACATGGCACTGGTTGCATGTGGCCTCCAACGCCACTTGCCTTGGCCTGCCTGTTGGTACAGTGCAGTGGCCTGCGTATCTGGACTGGTTAGTGTCTATGCTGGGCTTTGCTCAGACAGTAGAGAAAAATCTACCCAGGCCCATCGGTTTCATGCGTACAATCAGACACAAAGCCATGAGACCTGAAGCTTTCTTAGCTCAACCGCAACCAGGAGCATTTGTGATGGTTTTTCTAGTTTTTTTACTACAGATTTGCTCTAGACATTATCACTTGCCTAATGTTTTGTGATGCTTTGCTACATAATGGCAACACAATGGCTTGGTAAAGTAAATCTTTAACCAAGCTAAATGAAATGATCACTCCATTTACAGCTACAGGCCATATTCCAAATGCAACGTTGATGTAAGACAAATACAACGCACATTCTGGACAAAAATTCACACTAAAAACTTGGCGTTTCCCACGTTCCCTAAGCTTATATCCTTTTGCCTTCTGACTTCTTGCACCACTCTCTCCAAATGTGGAACATCTCAGGGACAAGATGATAAGCTTCAGGTTCTCCTACAAGGGAGAAATATCATCTACAAAAAAAAGGGTGAGGGCAGGGGAGAAGGGTGCCTTCATTTCTTCCCTGAGATGGAAGAAACACATTGTGTACTTCATTCCTCCTGTAAGTCTCCCAAGGAACAGGGAACCAGGGAGGATGGGAATAGAAAAAATGACTTTTATCAGGCACAAAGCTGAGAGCTGAAGTTGACCCTGCCCAAAAATCTTAATGTCAAACTGAAATGAGACATGAGAGATCACCTAAGTGTTCTCTCACTTGAAAAGTCATAGCATGTCATATCAACCCCTATTTCTGTAATCATTTGAAAGTGTAACAGTAAACACCACAGATAAGTACATCAGATTTGACCGTTATATTTTAAAAAGCTGACAACAGTACATGACACTTAAAAACATACACAAAGAAAAAAGCCTAACAGCTTCACAACACAAAATACGTAAAGGCTGAACTCCATAGTGCTGGAATCCACCTTACAAAGCCCAAATGAAGGAAGGAGATTCTTGACACATCATCTGACAGAATACTTGTAACTCAGAAATAAAACAGCTGCTAAATTCCACAAATACTTCTATGCTGGTGCTGAGAATTTTCATCTGTTCATTCATTTTTCTATATAATATTTGTCTAGCTATATGATGTTTCGGCATCACAGCATGCAAATGATTTTATCCTTTCTCCCACGTGATACATAACCTTCTTTCAAACATCAGAACCTTGCTCAGTATCTTTACTTTTGCAAACCAGCAGAAGCCCATAGAACACATAACCAGAAAATGGTCTCCTTTAAAGCAGCAACACTTATGTAGAATATTTTTAAGGACATAAAGCTATTATTACAGAATATTGACAATAACAGGACTATTGAAAGTACTATTTTGAAGTACAGCCCTACTAGTCATAATGGTTTAGCAAGTGTAAACTAAAACTAAACACAAAATATAGAACCATAGAATCACCTAGGTTGGAAAAGACCTTTAAGATCATTGAGTCCGACCATTAACCCTCCTCTACCAAGTCCACCACTAAGCCATACCCCAAGCACCACATCTGTATGGTTTTTAAACACATCCAGGGATATTTTGCAAGACTAAATCATTTTGTTTCAATGGACCATAAAGCTTCACACAAGAACTCACAGTAGAACAGAACAAGTTCTCTGCTGGCAAAACCACAGTGAAGTCAATCATTAAGCCTGTTACTGCTGTACACATGGTACTTGGCAAGCATCATCTTGGATAAAGATAAGAGTGACCTGTTACTTTCATTCACCCACTCATCACCCTGCTCTAGCTACACACTCCCCCTCGTAGCCCATGCACATCCCTCCACACCACAGCTGTTGCTCCTTTCTGCAGAGCAGAACAGATTCCCAGCTGTCTCAAGCTCTGCTGCAAGCCCACATCCTCGCCTGAAGACACAACACCTGAGACAGAGAAACTGCGTGACTGTAACGCTGCCGGGAGAGACTGAGGGAGTTTGATTCGGTCATGAGGTGATGCCAGCTGGAATCTGTGTTCAGCCAGAGACATTTTCTGCATGTGTTAAGGATAGCAGCAGCTGGGAAACACATGGCTTGATTTGCTGGAAGGTGGTTGTGCAGCCGGGATCAGTGCATGGGGCAGCTAGCAGATTAATAAACAACCTGAATCCCTGCAAAGTGAAGCATGCCAAGTGTAAGGCCACAGGAATCAAACTGAGGTACAGGAATGGAATATTTCAATGATTCCAATATCAAAGGAAAGCCAGGAGTTGGTGTTAATAACCTAACAGAGCTGCACATTGCCTTTTAAACCATTTCTCAAAACAAAATGTCCTCTTTGACAGAGGTACTTAGCAGAGGGGATGACAATACTCTATTTCCCACTCCATTTCGTGCTTCACTGTCAAGAAGGGATCAAATAGTTCATCGATTTCAACCAGCCACTGAGTCGACTGCAAGCCCCACAGCTAGTATGACCTGCACCAAAGCAGCAGCTCTGCTCCTTCCCAAGCTCTTTACGGCGTCTGTCACTCAGATACACATCTTAGGTGGTATAACATTTGGAATAAAACCTTTGCTGAAAAATTGTACTTTAAATACAGCTTAAATGAAATGCCTGCTTTGCCCCAGTGTTAAACATTAGTTTCTTTAACCTGGAATGAACTATCCCTTCAGATGACTCGTTTAATTTCCATCCAATTTTCTCTTCCACACTACCCCTCTCAAGCCAAGTTCAAGCACCACAATCACACAACAATTTTGTATTTTCTACACCCTTTAATCAATCCCTGGCAATGCACATAACGTCACATGATACATCAGCTTCACCACTGTCACAGTATTTGTCACACACTCCTGCAGGATCGTGTGGAGACTGAAGTCGGCCGTCTCCTGCTCTCAGCCTGGAGAAAACCTGCTGGCAGCTCCATTTTCTTTGCTCCATAGTGAAGCCTGACACAGGTTCCTCCTGAACACAGGTTGGCAACTTCTATTTTCATGCAGATTTCCTTTCTCCCACATGACAGAAACACAACGGACTACTTCCAGAGGTGAATTTGAGATACTCCACAGAAAGTGATATGCATTAGAACAGGCCCAGCAAGAAGCCAATCTTCAAGAGAAGGGAACACTACGCAGAATGGTTATTTGTGGCATACAGCTGTCCTACTCATAAGCACGCTCATAAGGAAACACTTCAGGCCAACAGCTGGGAAGAATTAGTACCTGTTGATTGCTTCATACAAGTACACAAGGAGAAAAGCTTTGCATGTATTTCTGTAGCACTTTTGCTTCTTCCAGGTAACAATGGGAAACCAAAAAAGGAACATTAACTACTCAATGACAGTCCAAGTCACGGCACAATCACTACTGGAAGTGTCATATGTTAACCCCCAGAAAACAATAATTATTCAAAGTTACATTTATGATCTAAGTTAGAAAGTAACTATTCTCAGGGTACATATTTATACATTACACATATTTATAATTATATAAACTATACCTTCTTTTGCTTTTGATTTACTTGAACACTATCTTGATCCTATCTCCACACATATTTGAACTTAGCTGCACTTTCAGCCTACACTGAGCCACTGAACTAAGTAATCTCCCTGCTCTTCAGTAAAAGACCTACCAAACCACTTGTATTCATGATCTTCTATTGTCCTTCAACATTTTCTCTCTACATAATTTGACTGCTCCATGCATTTAATGATTACCTAAAAATATCTTTTTTAAAAAGTTAGAACTGCTCAGTTTATTCCAGCCCTATCAATGAATTCCAAAAATCATGACCTGTCCCTAACAACATACTGTAAAAGTCAACTAGCAGAAATGTTTGGGGAGGTTTAGTCACAATATATACTAGTTGAAGAGGATACATTTCTGAATAAAAGCAATTTTCATGTAAATGCTAAGAAGGATAAAGAAAGTCAGATTGTTCATCAATTATGCTTTCAGATAGGAATTAAAACCGTGAATTATTCACCTATATGTACACCCATATTAATGCCATTTGTCTATCACTCCTCATGAAGGTTTTTCATTACTTTCCCAAATTATTCTCTCATATTTCCTAAAAATCAGTACAGATCTCAGTTTTCGACTTAGAGAATTGAGAAAGTCACTTAAAATTCTCTCAAGGAAATCCATCTTACTTCATCAATTTCTTTCTGTCAGCAATCAAACACTTCATATCCACTGAGCATCTGGAAATTTCCTCATACTACTAATTTCTCTTTTGTACAAGTATGGCTATGGCCAAACAATGAGCCATTCTTTACACAATCTAAGACCAGTTTCCCTTCTTGTCACAAACAGGGTGTCCCAAATCTTTTGTAACACTGGCTTATCAAAATCTTTTGCTGCTAAGCAGGGCTGCCTGAAGGCTGCAAGTTACATAGAAGGAAGGCATCTGCAATCATTTTGCCAGCTCAAAGCTTCTTTTGTGAAAGTCTTCTTTACTTAAATTTCTTTATTTACAGGTAAAGCAAAAGCTACAAGTGAATTCTAAAGAGATATACATGAATTTTAAACTTGAACTGCAAAAAAGACTAGAAAAGAGAATTTGTCCTCATTTCCATTTCTATACCTGGTACTAGTCTGAATTAATAAATACACTCAAAATTCCTTCTAATTCTAGACATCATGCAGTGGAAAAACTCTGTATTTAGACTACTAAAATCCAAAGACTTGCACTTAGAAGTTTGTTAAACTTAGAGCTACAGTCAAAAAGTAATTTACATTATATCACTTATTCCTTTTTGTTCATAGCAAGAAATACATGTTACATACATATAGAAGCAGATTATTATTATGGTCTCAAAGGTCCCACTGCACATTAGACAGTAACACATTAGATAACACCACTCGACAGACAGCAGAGAACAATCAAGGAAGAGAAGTGAAATCCAGCAGCCTGGGAGAGCCGTGACAGACTCATTATACAATTACAAATGGAAGACTTAAACCAAGATACACAAATGCAAGTGTTCCTACCCATATAGTTGTTCTTTGGGCATTCAAACTCCCATTGTATAAATCCACAGAACTTTGATATTTATAAGCTGGTTTTATGGAGTTACTCCAATCCCTCTGACTGCCTCATACATAAAACGTGAATAAAAACATTTACCTAGTTGACAATAGCATTCTGTGGATTAACGATTACGACTCTCTGAACTGCTTTATGGGTACTACTGTAGGAACACTTAAAATTTGTCTACTCTAAAATAAGTATTGGTATAAAGTGTTCAACATATGAATAAATTGTTTTCAAATTAATTAAAACCACTAATTTTCAGCTAGAAATTTTAATTTCCTTCTAAGTATGTTAAAACTCCACACTGCAATCCTTCATGCCTAAAAATAGCATGATTGCCAGTCAGCCAGAAATGTAGCATGCACCCAGAAGCTCCTACGCTGCACTTGCCAGGAATGTCAAGACTTTCAAAAAATCACATAAAAGAGTGAACACACGCTAATCTGTAACACAAGCACACAGATTGTTACTGTGATACCTGGCAATGTCACTACAGTTAAGCTTCCTTCTATGTTTTCATTATAAACCAAATACGAAGAAAAGTTTCAGCTAAATGTGCATGCCCTGTTCTACACGCCTTAAAACACTAGTTTAAATATGTTTGTGGTTTATAACACATAATAGTGACTCATGAATGTGAGGAGAAGAGGACTGTTATCTTTCAAGCAAACAGAGGCCCATAGGTATCTATACAGTCATAGACCAGAGTATTGTGCTTTAATCCCAGCCAGCAACTTGCTCACTCCCCCCATGGTGGAAGAGGAGAGACAGTAAGAAGAATAAAAGTGAGAAAACTTGTGAGGTGACATAAAGACAGTTTAATAAAGGCAAAAGTGAAGTAGAAAAGCAAAGCAAAAGCTGTGCATACAAGCAAAACCAAAACAAGGAATTCATTCAGCACTTCTGATCAGCAGGCAGGTGTTCGGCCAGCTCCAGGAAAGCCAGGATCCATCACCTGTAAAGGGTCCTTCAGTACTCCCTACCTTCCTTCTCCCCCAGCTTTATATGTTGAGCATGATGTCATATGGTATGAAATATCCCTTTGGTCAGTTAGGGTCAGCTATACCAGCTGCATCTCCTCCCAACTTCGTGTTCACCCTCAGTTTGCTTGCTGGTGGGGTGAGAAGCAGAAGAGGCCTTGACTCAGGGTAAGGACTGCTCAGCAATAACTAAAACATCCCTGAAATATCAACACTGTTTCCAGCACAAAATCAAAGCATAGGCCCTTACTAGAAACTGGGAATAAAATGATCTCCGCCTCACCCAAAACCAGCACATTCTCCAGCCCTTACTCCATACTATTTACATCATGCTCAGGTCCCACACTATCCAATACTTATTAACCACCACCACGCTTCTCATCCTTTGATACAATACACAGGTATTATTCCCTTAGTCTATGGACCACACCTGGGAAATGTCTGTAAAATACCCATAATTGTCCACAAAATGGTTTAATTTCACCTCCATCTGTTATGGTGATCACTCAGGACAGGAGAGGTAGTGTGTTGCGTGAAGTTATTGGGCACCAAAGTCTGCTCAGCAGCACTTGCACTGCTGCTTATAAGGCTCGTGCTCCCTGTTATCAGGTGGTTTCTGCTATAGCAATTCCTATACCATCCAACTCAGATCATGGTCTTATCCACAGACTGCAGTCCCTTCGGGGTGTACTGCTCCAAGTGGAGCCACAGCCTCTCCAGGGGTACACCTGCTGTGCCACAGACCTATCCACACCCACAGTCACTTTGAGGCGTGTCTTTTCCAGCATGAGAAAACTACCCCTTCAGGGGTTTGGATCAGCTGTATTCTCTTCATGTGAAACCAAACACATTGTGTTTATATTCCTGGTTTTTGCTTGAGTTATCTGATTATCAGTCATGTTTTCAAAATTCTCATTTCTTTATGTTAAGACCACCAGCTATACCTCCAGCCAGGGTTAAATTTAAATGACTATTCAATAGTCCTAGCTCTGCAACCATTTAAAATGCTCTTGCTCTACTAGTAATCACCCTCCTCCCAATAGTTGAGAAAGCATTCTGTAAAGACAGTATTACTCTGAAAACATATTCTGTTTAGACCTTTTTGTAAGTTAAGAGAAAATTTAATTGATAATAATTTGAAAAAATAATTATCAAGATGAAAAGCTTTCAAACTTCTCCTGGGTGTTAGGGACAAATAGTGTTTGCTGTAGCTCTATTTCACATAGTATTACATGAGCACACGCATTCATACTAGAAAGAGACAAGAGGAAGAAAAAAGTTGGTGACAGTCTTGTGAGAAGAGCACAGAACTGAAAACAAGAAGACTGCAAGATTGATATTTTGCTTTGGTGAGTTGAGCTGAATCCCAGAACCTTGTCATACTTCGTCTCTGGAGATGCAATAACAAGAAAAAGGTAGAGTGAAAAAGGATGAGGGAAAAGAGAATCAACACAAGTTGTCATGAGAAGAACAAACATCATCAACTGTAAATGACACCTACAAGAAAGAGCTTCAGCCTTGTCATAATTCATAGCGAATTAATTACTTAATAGCTAAAGACAACAGGCTTAACCTTTCCAGTTGTTGGCCTATTGAAGTATTTTCTGTCTATATGAAGGCTCTGCCGTGCATTAATGAAGGCTCCGTCATGCAGATCAGATATTTCTGTTATAACTGAAAGCAGTACGTAGGTTAACCTTCCTCTACTAGTGAATTAAAGTCAGTAACACAGCCAAAAACCATCTTCAGTATTCCCTTAAGGTATTTGTAGCTTTGCCAGAGAAGGCACTTTTTAGGAGGTCATGAACAGCAGACCTCTAGCCTAAACTCATTATTGTCACTAGGTACAAATGTGCTACATCTCTGCAATGACTCCATTTATTTCTAAAATGTCTCAAATTATTTTAACAGTGAAGAAATAAAGGCAATGACCTAGGAAAAAAAAAAGTATGAATGTAGGTGTCTCTTATGAAATCTATGACTGCAAGAATAAAGGGACAAAAATTTTAATCCAAAGGAGTAGTTAATTCTTCACTGCCCAAACTACATTGGTCCACTGCGAAAAGCCTGAGACCAGATTTGTAGGGAAGAGAGGGCTACCAAAACTGCTGATAAATAGCCCACGGTCTTGCACTTCTTTTGTTAGCCTAAGGTATTTTACTACCACTTCACAAAACATACCTTACCTGTGGGCAATTTTAATTCAA
The DNA here is from genome assembly GCA_027560015.1 of Chloroceryle amazona. NCBI lineage: Eukaryota > Metazoa > Chordata > Aves > Coraciiformes > Cerylidae > Chloroceryle > Chloroceryle amazona. Next base: position 29,239 of record JANHFX010007102.1, on the reverse strand, counting down.
TGTGGATGATGAAGTGTAGGGTATATTTCTGTTCTTCACTTTGAGCTTTTATAGACTACTACTAGCTGATTATCAGCTTGAAGGAGAACAGCATAGGATGGTGATGCTTATCCAGACCTAACAGAATAAAGTCCTGAGTAACCCTCATCTGACCCCACTGCTGACTCTGTTTTGAGCAGAAGGCTGTATCAGAGACCTCTTGAGATCCCTTCCACCTAAACCCTCTCATACTATTAATTTATTCATTTTAAGTTTGTCACATTTTATCTTACAAAATTAACATTTAAAGAAGCTCAATGAGCAACTTTTTCCTACTAAACTTTACTATCAAATAAAAACCTAGCTGCATTCCAAGCATAAAATAGTAGTGGCGAACAGCTTTTTGTCCCAAAACAAGTTATCTTTCCTCAAATAACCAGAATCCTTCCTAGCCCTTGGGAGAAAGGAGAGTTGCATGAGAAGAGTACTACAAGACACAGGGTGAAGCAGACCTTACTGGAAAAAAGTTACACTGCAGTGATCAATACTGGAGCACAACTGAGATGTTGCCACACGGGATAAATGCAACAATGATACTTTTGCATATAGTTTTGCCTGTATCCATATGTCACCATATAGTAAGTTATAAAACATTACTGTATTTACAGAATTGTACTAAAAGGACAGAGCTTTAAAATCTCTGTATTTTAATGTAATAGTAGAATTATGTACCTTCTACACAAACTTGTAGAGTCCTTCATTGTGAATTTAAATAGAAGAGTCTATTGCCCTGTAAGTAGTTAAATGTGATTTCTCTTACTGCTCTAGCTACAAAACTATTAACTCCCAAATACAGATTTTTAAGTTACACAAGTCTGTAACTGTGAGAACAAATGTGTCACCTCAACTTTTAGTATAGGTGGCAGAGGTTGTAGAAAAATGAACATTTTTATTAAAGGTGCCAAATATTTGTAAGGGTACTGTGGAAGTGACAGGAGAGCATCTGAGAGGGAAGGAGAAGTCAAAAAGATGGTTTACTTTAAAATGGTACACTCCACTACAATTTGCTGTAGGAAAATCTCATTAAAAAATCTCCACATGTGCATGGCCCAAATCACTTAAAGGAGGACAGGAGGTACACAAAGCACCCGGAGTTAGCCACAGTTTTAAAATTACATGCCTGGATCCACACACACGCAACCCCCCCTTACAGAAAGCTTTTCAGAAGTGTCATAAAGGCTTTTTAATTGGGGACGGGTGAGTAGGCGTCGACACAACACGCAACAAAACAAAGCCACCACGTACACACCCATTACTAGAAGAACTAGAAGCTTACATTTTAAGCAGAAAAATCTGAGAGCAAGTAGGGCAAACAGAACACAAAGCACATCCCTCCCTCTGTTCATTGTGTCCTTGGCAGACAGGCTCTTATTTCCAGCCAATTCTACTATTTTCTGAAGTGGTGGATTCTGCTCAGTTACCCCAGTCCCTCGGAAGCTCTCCCTGTCCACTCCAAGGCCTGGCTGCCCTGTCCTGGCCCCCCACTGAAGCCTCACAGCCTCTAGATGAGCCGCAGGCATCAGCAGCTCCCTCTGCAACTCTCATTTTTGCCACGTTTGAGCAACTTGTCCACCACATTTCTCCCTCCATACAAGAGATCCACCTATCCTGGTCCTAAAAGGAAGAAACTAGACACAATGTATTTTGTTCTCTGCAATTTACTCTGGTACTCAAGCAATGTTTGCTTTACATAAATAACCAAAACAATGGCTCACATAACTCAGTATTATCATCATAGGGAGCAGATAAACCAGAGCAGTTGTGAGAACCACTTGGCGCAGTACCTCGCGCAGTACTTCAGACTAAAAAATACCTGGTTAGAAGACAAATGTTATCTTCATAGTAAAAGAACGGGGAGTTCATTAGAAGACCTATTAAAATGGCAAAACCCAGGCAGGAATAACAAGAAATAACACCGGGAATATAATGCTCAAAAGCATTCAGTCTAGAGTTAAGAGAAGAGACAACTTTTCATAGAAGGCATTTTCAGATCCTTAGAATCTTCTGCAAAAGCATCCATTCTTGATTTTTAAATACATTTAATTAAACGAGTTATTGATATATCTGTGCTGTATGAGAAACTAGGTAATAACTTTAAAATCTCCTGTTAAAAGTTTACTTCATGAAGATTTTATCTTAATTTCTTGTATTTGGAAACCATTTTAGATTTAAATGTTCACCTTTTATAAACCTTCCAGCATTCAGAGTCTCTAGAAAGGATGTTTTGGGGATAAATCCTTCCTGGGATTATTCCTACAGTCTTGATCCCAGGAAAGTCCTAGAAAATTAAAATCTAGATTTCCACTATGACCCGAGATAGAAGCAAACAAACCCTTGCACCTTCTGCAAGTAGAATTGTAAAAAAAAATTTGGGTTTACATTTTTAATGAGAGAAAATAAGCTGGCTTTACTAGCCTTTTCACATATATATCTATTCATAACCCAAACTAGGTATATAATTAAAAGTAGGTACTTGCTTAAGGCAACATATTGCCAGGAACAGAAATACTTCATTTTTAAAAATAGGTATCCCTATTGCACAATCATAACTCCTGGATCTTGTATTTGCTCAGCAGCAATAGGAACATCATTATTAGTTCTGAAGTTCCTCAAAGTCTTCCTTTGTCTGAAGACAACACCATTACCTGCAATTTCTTACTGAATTAAACCATTGCCAGTGGGTCAAGGGAGTTGATCTGACTCCTCTGCTCTGCCCTTAATGAGGCCACATCTGGACCATTGTGTCCAGTTCTGGGGTCCTCAGCACAGGGATGCATGGACATACTTGAGTGAGTCAAACAAAAGGCCACAAGGATAATGAAGAGAAAGGAGCATCTCTCCTATGAGAAGAGACTAGGAGAGCTGGGACTGTTCATCATGGAAAAGAGAAGGCTCAGGAGGATCTAATCAATGCGTATAAATACCTGAAGTGAAGGCACAAAGATGATGGAACGAGGCTCTCTTCAGTAGTCCCCAGTGACAGGATCAGTGGCAATATGGAACTGAACACAGAAGGTGCTGTCTGAACAGTCGGAAACATTTTGTTACTCTGAGGGTGACCTGCACTGGCACAAGTTGCCCCAAGAGGTTGTAGAGTCTCCCTCCTCCGAGATACTCAAAAGCCACCTGGACACAGACCTGGGCAACATGCTCAGAGTGGCCCTCCTTGAGCAGGGGAGCTGGACCAGATGCCCTCCAGAATTCCTTTTTAACCTCAACCATTCTGTAAACCTTCTTCAGAACATTAATACCTCTAATTCCAAGTTGTGGGGTTGTTAAATTTCTAGAAAAAGGCTTTCTGGATACTAGCTTCCTATTAGTAGATGAGACTTAAACAGCAGCCCTTTTCCTCTAACAAACACTGAACGCCTAAGAGCAACTCATAAGAAGCTGCTTTTGATCCACCTTTCCTTCTTACAGTTACAATACATTCAACACCATGCAAATCAAATAGACCATAAATCTTAAAGGCATTATTGACAATTTTAGAAAAGAAATAAAAAGATAAAGTTTAGAGACAACACGGAGAGGTGAGAGCTGACAAATCAAAATACAAGTGAAATGTAAAGAGAAATCAGATTTCTTTTAAATGTTAACTGGAGCTTAATTAACCATATTTAATAATTATCCACTGAGAAAAATGTAGCATGAGTAAGATTTCCTTAAAACTGGAAAAAAGGTCTAAGGTTCTTTGGAAACTTATTTTTAAAAATAAGTTTCTTTTAAAAATAGAAAAGTGAACCAAAAACTATAAAGGGGTTTATGGTCTTTGTTTTGTGCTCTTTTGTTTGTTTTTACCCAGTATATATTAATGAACACCTGGAAGGTAAACAGTGCAACACAACTGAGTGAAAGGCTTGTTCCACAACAGGGACTATCAAAATGCCCTATTTTTAATGACTTGTTTAGCTGACTGCAACTAACAGACATGGTCTGCCACGTGAGCTGCATGGTGCCCAGCCGATTAGCATGGCCAGCATGAGGTACAGATTTGGATACAGCCAGTTACTCTGCATTAACCCCGATGTTCAAGTTGCTGGAGACTACCTGCCAATATCCAAAATGTACCAAAACAAAAAAAGCTATTGATGAAACACCATCAAATCATAATGATGTATTAGAGATAGGCCTACTAACTCAAACATACCAAAACAACAGGAAACATTAAGTATTTTAGTGACATCAAGTAGACTAATTAAATCTGCAGGTAGACATTAAAAACTGCAAACACTTGTCAGTCAAAAAAAACAACTTGGGGGGGGTATAAAAATTAAGAAAGGCTTAAAAGCATCAGATGGAGTTGAATTAAGTTGTGTGCAAAGCACAATTTTGGCTGTAAATAATCAACCATACTAATCTGTAATGGAAACCAAGTATTAGGTAGCATTAGAGCAGAAAAGAATCTGTGGAAAGTCACAGCACTGCAAAACAAGTAGAATGAGCTCTTTACTCTGCTTAGCATTACAAATATGTCAACCTGTTTTGAAAAGAACATCACCAAATGGCATAGAACAACTGAAAGAAGTCCAAAGGGATCTACACAAAAATGAAAAGAGGCCTTGAAAAAACAACCTGAGGAGAGATTTAAATAGACTTGTTCAGGCTTCACTGGACTGAAAGGAGATGTAAATAGAAGGCTTCTGCAAACAGCAAGTGAATACACTTCCCTAAAAGATAAGACTCCTATTACAGAGGATTTAGGCTAAACTCAGGCTAATTTCTAGCAAACCATAAGCATAGTTAAGAACCTATACAGATTGCCTAACAAGACTGAAAACTGTTTTGGTAATTTTTTAAAAATTATTATTTCTAAAATATCTCAAACTGCCTTTGATTACAGAGCTCCAGATAAACTCTCAAATCTATTCCAGCCTCCTTTTCCAAAACTGTATCATTGAATTATTGTTTTCCGAATAAACATTTTTGGAAATGAGAGAAAAGGAATCTGCCTAAAAAGTTGTCCAGTATGTAGATGAAAAGACAGTTGTATTTGAAGTATTTATCATTTAGAATCCGTTAAGAGCTCAGATGCAATAGAGAGGAAAAACAGCTGTGGGAGCCAGTCAAGATGCTGATGATCTGGCAAGACAAACTCAAGAACAGGAATGAAGATACACCCACGGGAGTTGTTTTTGTGTCATAACATTTTAGTACTACTCAGATTTCTTTGAAATGTTTCCAGCTCTGTCAAACTGAGGTTACATTTGCTGAAAAGATTCGCATTTTGCATTATACAGTCACATACCTATTTTTGAACACATATTCCATATGCTAAACATTGGTTGATTAAGGCATTGAGCTATGCTGTGGGGGTGGGCAGTCTACACCTCTCATCTCCTGATCAATGCCAACAAATATTTTCGAGTGAGAATGAGGCTTTGGCACCAGTAATTTCAGAAACATTTGTTTGCTAATAAGGAGGTGACCCACAATCTTTTTTTCTATCTTCTATTTTTCACATTGTTCAAACACTCTGTGTATCAAACTTCTTTGCAATAAGCCACAGAACTCACAATGACATGCAAAAATAAAATGCAGTCAACGTAGAAAATTGAACTGAGCAGAAGTTCTCACACATACTTTTTTCTTCTACATGAATCTCATGTACACTAAATGCTTTTCTCCTGGAAAACCTAGATGGAAGATTTCTTATTACCACCTTTGGGAAAGCAGGGACTGCAAAATAAGGACAGAATCTCTGAAAAAAATCAAAAATCAAAATTCTACGCTTAGAATACTCAATTCCTTAATTTCCTTAAAAAAGGGAGAAAATATTGAGCAAGACAACTCTAGTAATAGAACTATGGCATTCAACTTGGCACCATCCTAAATGAGGATACAAACTTTATGGCCAAAGCAACACTGACAGCAGTCCTCCGTGAGGTAAGTTATCCCTCAAACTTTCATAAACCCCCCTAGATAGGGATGCATGCTTCAGGAACAGATGTAAAGAAGTTGTGGATTAAAAACCTGAGTTACATTCCATTGAAAGCTTTACTCCTCATACATGAGCAGTGATCTTGGGACTCTGCAGAACCAACCCACACATCCATTCTCACAAGACATGCCCTGATCACCTCAGTAGGAAAGAAGCAAGCAGAGACGCACGAAGAAAGATGAAGACTTCTTCCTTCAAAAAGGCACTTCCAGGAGTGTTAATCTGTTGGCATCTTACTACTTCTCTTTTTCAGCAACTGGCAGAAAAACGAGTAGGAAGAGAGAGAGTATTGTTTCTGCTCTACTCCTGCTTAGTCCTGCTGGTCTCTATCATAATCTACCTCATTTGCAAAAACCAAAGCAGTGCACTTAAAACCAAAAGGTTTGGGGTTTTTTTTCCCCCCTCTTAGACGCAAAGAAAACAACAAAACAAAACACAACATTAAATTTAAAGTATTTGTAATATCAGCTCAGAAAAAGCCTTCAGTATCCAGTTACCACTTTAACAGTGGCAAATCATAGAATGTTCATCAAGAATGAGTCTCTTTCTAAAAGCCTATCCTCATTTAAAAGGAAGGTTTATACTTGCATCATTTAAATGGTGACCTCCACATGACTAGCTGGTCAGTAGACTTTTTGCACCCACTTTTGCACACAAAAATTTAAAAAATTTTGTGTCCCAGTGGAATACCTGGGACTGGGGACAGTCTGAAATCCTTTCTAGATCATCAAGGTAGTCCAAAGTTGTTCTTTTACTCTCTAGAAATATTTCCTATAGATTTGGAGTTCTATTTATGCAACTGCTGGAAACCATATTTCATTGTATTTATATAGTTCAAGTAGCAGGGAGATCTGAAGTTTCATGAATGGTATAATCTCTTTCATTACTGCAGCCAAATAATCTCCAAAATAGCCCATGACATTTAAACAGTTAAGCTGCTAGTCTCCATTTAGAAGTTAAGTCATCCCCTTGCTAGGGTTTAGGTGGAAAGCATGATGCAGATTATTGTTTAAAAAAACCCAAACAAAGCAACAATGAAAACCCAAACTAACAAAAAAAACCCACTCCCTGCAAACTATATTTGTAGAAAAAAAGTAACAGCTACCAAAGTCTATACATAAACTAATGAAGCCAAAGGATCTTTTCCAAATTCCCCTCTTCACTTTTGTTATGCTGAACTGTGTCAGACTCTGACTACAAAAATGACAGCAAACACCCATGGATTTTTGTTTGTTTGTTTTTTTTTTTGATGAGTGGAGGGTGGTGTTCACCTGTTTATTGGTTTGTTTTTGTTTTGGTGGTTTTTTTTTAACAATTAAGACACTCCATCAAGGAATGTTATGTCAAAATGATCTCTTAAAAGAACCCTAAAGGAAATGCTGGTACATGCTCTGATAAGATCATGTATTTGGGAGAGTAGTTAATCCCTTTGAAAAGAAGAGGAGGAACACTGAAGCCATTTTTAAGTAGTCAGCTCTGTAACTACCATCCAACACTTATTATCCCAAAAACCTGGAAAAGACAGGCAACAACTTTCGTGCCCAAAGATCCTTCCTCTGCTCAAACTTAGGTCAGAGGCTGACCTGCAGAAATGTTTATAACAACCGTGCATACAGGAAAAGAGGAGAGCACTAATACATAGCAGATAAATACCACCCATTCAAATTCAAGAATAATGAATGCACCACTCATGAACTGGAGAGCATGGAAAGGCACGGGCAGTTCAACAGACAAAAGGTCAAGGCACCACACAGTGTTCTACAGAATGACAGTAGAGGCAGGCAGCAGGTGGAAGGAAAACAGCAAAGAATTGCTTAGATTCACAGGAATGAAACCATTAGAAGGTTCCCTGGGGACATGTGACAGGACCAGAGGGAATGGATGCAAGCTGTGCCAGGGGAGGTTTAAGATGGATATCAAGAAACATTTATTCACTAAAAAGGCCGTCAAGCAGTGCAGTGGTCTGCCCAGGGCAGTGGTGGAGTTGCCACGCCTGGAGGCATTTAAATGTCATGTGGACCTGGTGCTCAGGGACATGGTTTAGTGGTGAGCTTGCAGTGTTGCGTCAAAGGTTGGACTAGATGATCTTGAAGGTCTCTTCCAACCAAAGACTTTCTGTGATTCTAAGAATGGAAACAGAAGGTCCAGCTAGTGAAGGGGAACATGTGCGTACCAGAGGATGGCTCAGCTCAGCCCAGCCTGCAGGACAAAGCAAATCAGCAAGAAATGGCTGAAGGTTTTGGAAGCATCACTGGTCTCATAATGCAGGGCATTATTACTAACTGCTACAATATATGGAATTTATTACTTCCAGCAAAAGGAGCTCTTCTGCTATAAGAACTGAATAGAAACTGCATCTAGAATTCTAGAACAGAACCAAATATTTCAGTTGGAAGGGACCTACAATGATCACATAGTCCAACTGCCTGACCACAGCAGGGATGACCAAAAGTTACAGTGTGTTTCCTAAGGGCACTGTCCAAATGTCTCAAGCACTGCCAGGCTTGGGGCATCAACCACCTCCCTAGGAAGTGTTTGACCACACTCTCAGTACAGAAAAGCTTCCTAGTATCCAGTCTAAACCTCCCATGGCGCAGTTTTCAAACATTCCTACATGTCCTGTCACTGGATGCCAGGAAGAAGAGCTCAGCACCTCACTCTCCACTTCCTCTCCTTAGGAAGCTGTAGAGAGTGATGAGTTCACCCTTCAGCCTCCTTCTCTCTGAACTAGAAAAACCCAAGGTCCTTAGCCGTGGTCCTTACAGGACATTCTTTACAGCCCTTCAGAAGTTCTAATGTCTGTGGTTTAGATGATTGAGATTGTTTTTATCTCAGTCCTCATTCATAAGAGGATAGCATTGAGAAGCAGAAATCACTTCATAGTCTTAAGATACCTGCCCTTCTGCACTATAAAGGGAACACCTCTGCAGGACCTTTGACAAAATGCACTGAGCAGCTAGATGACTAGCAAAGCAGAGCTCGCACAACAAACTAAACTCAGTCTGCCTCTAGGTGTCTTCGGATTCCTTTATTTAGACTCTTCCACTGTATACAGGTTGTGTCACATACACTAATTGCTCACACAAGAAGTGTGGAAAAATGCCAGAGAAACTAAGCAGCTTCCAAAGCCAAACACACACATCAAACCAACGTCAGAGTAAAGGTTTATTTCAACCCACTTTTCAGAAGTCAGTTATGAATCAAGTTTTCCTTTCACACCTTTTTGAAAGGTTTAGAAAACCTCAGGTATTTCAGTTTGAAGACAACCTGCCTGAGTACAGACATTGGTGCTTCAGACACTTATAACACACAGCGAAATCTGTTATCCTGTTCTCCAGCAGCTAGGAACAATGAAGCTGCCAGTGGCTTCTGACTGCAGCTGACAGCAGCTCAGTAACGCAGCCTTCCTGTTCTTCTGGAAAGCTCCCTCAGGGCCAGTAACATACCATACCACATCATGTTTGCATAGACCAGTTCTAATTTTGCTACCATACAAAGCTGTAAGAAGTTACCGTGGGGACAATTACAAAATTCCAGTCACACTGCTTACATGAATTTCTGAAGCAAACCTTCCAGTGAAACCACTGAAGCCAAGACAAGTAAAAAACCAATACCCTCAGGACCACAGTTTCACATGAATGTCCTCTGCCGGCAGAAGAATGTGCCTACAGCATTTACTGGTCAGCCTTCCAGAGCACCAGGGTCACAGAGAAAGAAAGGTGGAGAAGCCTGGACTTGGGAGACAAAAATTGAATCCTATTGATCATTGAGACCTACCACCATCTTGTAGCGGGTAAAAATAAATTAAATATATTTCTTTTGCTTTATTAAAATACATTTACCAAGTTTCAGCTGGCCTCTGCACATCTTACGCAGGGAAATGGCAGAATCTTACTAGTTCTCAAACACACATACCACTTCTTTTATGCCTCAGCAAGGTGTCCTTGAAGCATCCAACAGATTGTGAGCTGCTTTGAAGACAAAGATTTCTACAGGAGCAGTAATACCAATCACAGAAAATTACCACTCGATATCAAAGCCAGAAAACAGAGATTAGACATACGGATGGTGACACAGCATACATTAAAAGTGGTATCACAAATGGATACCATGGTGACGGGAAGGAGAAGAGGAACACCTGAAGAACCAACAAGCCTGACACTTACTAAGGAATTTACAGGATCTGGGATTTAAAACTTGACAGACATTCCTAGAAAGGGCAGAATACCAAGAAAAAGAAAGGCAGCTATATGACCAATGTTTAAAATTAGGCATTACTTATATGCATTGCACATTTCCACGTGACATGATCTATTAATAAAACAGATTATTCATTCTAAGTAGTCATACACTGAAATACCCAGAGCCTCCTTTCGCAAGCCTACTGACTTCACAGTTCCTCTTATGCCTGTGATTAGTAATGACTGTGCAAGCTGCTTAACACTTGGATACATTAAGTATTTTCTATTTCATCCCCAGTTTTGAAGACCAACACCATGCTACATTGTTTGAAGTACTTGCATCTTCTTATATACAGACACACAACAAACCTGCTTCAGTACCAAATAGTCCAAATTTCCCAGAAAATAAACCACCAAAATTTCCATTATCACTTCCTGCAGATAATGATCAGAATCAAAGTAATTTACAATATTTTTTTGTTTTTTATTTACCCCTTCCTCTTTCAGCGTAATCAAGTACAACTTTTAAGCAGCAAAGACTGGCATTTACTGTCATAAACCTGAACGCTTCCCAGATAAAAAAAATACACCACTTGATACTGAAATGAGAAATGAGACTTCTTGCACATAGTCCTCAAACCTTCAGGCAATACATCCATACTGAGGAGAGTACAGGTAAATCCCTTGGGCATCTCCTCATGGCACAGAAGGAAAGAAAGGAGTTTTTTGTTTGAATACCAGAAACATGTTTGTCTTCAAATACAATTGAAGAACGAATTGAAAGTAATTTGAAATACCAAATACTTCCTCTAGATTTGACCTGTTCACACTGTTTTGGACACAAGAGTTACATACTTTAGCTCGGCGTAGTCTGTTTTGTGTGTTTCACCCCTACTCTCCCTTTTCATTATTGATACTCTGTCTTCTACAAAAGGATAGAGACACTGCTACTACTGCATGTTGCCTAACAGTCTCCTCCTACCAAAATAATTGTCTCAATTGCAGTTTTGTTGCACTTTAAATTGAAACAAGCCTAAAAGAATTGTTAGCAATGCTAGATCTGTGCAATTTCCTTGAAATGTGACAATACTTCACAATTTTTGGGTGGTCGGAAATTCATGAATAAAAAGTTTTTGTAGTAAATCCAGATCAGATCAGAAAACTAAGCTGCAAGAAGTCATCTCAAATAAATTTCAAGCTATAATAGACATTGAAGCAAGACACCAAAAGGAAATGACAAGCGTGTTTATGACAACTGGAGCTACCCAGGATCATGTCCGTATTAAGGAAGACTCAGGTTTCACAGAACACCCTGCTCTAGCTAATCCTGCTTTGAATGGGGATGTTAGACTCAGAAAATGCTTCCCTCCACAGTTATTCTATGATCCTGTGATCTCATCTTTGACTTCCAGTAAAGCCATTTGACCTGCAAAACCAATCAGCTTTAAAAGCTATTTGAAATTTGTTCATATATTTAATTGAGACACTGGAATAGCAATGCTTGTTATTTACATCCACCTCTCCTTAAAGGAAACAAAACACAGATTTTACTTTTTGTGTGTTTGCTGTACATCTGTATACAAAAATAGTCTTTTACTTCAAGAATCTTTTAGCTCCAACCTAGACACTTTGTACACCATCACTTCAGTTCTGCAGGCAAAACTGACTTGCATAATTTATATCACTGGTTCAATTCAGTCAATGCCATGCAACCAGAATTCTTAATCAACTCTGATTAGCAGCAGTCTTTGCCAGGAGCTGAACTAGAACACAGCTTTCACCGAACTCTTCTAAGTACAATTTATTCTGCCACTTCATTTTGTAGGGAGCCTGATTTATTTGACATGAATAGTTTGTTGAGGTAATAAACCATGCAGCAATGATACTGTGACTCAGAGCTCATTTGCTAGCAGTCAAGTTGCTTGGAAGCATGACAGGCAGCGTAATGTGCCTGAAGAAATATCTATATAGATGCTACAGCTTTCAGAGATTACCAACCAAATACAGAGCCCAGAAAACATGACTTTACTCTATGAATTTTCTGTTGCTTGATTGATTGTGCTCAGCTTCACTCTGAGCACAAAGATTAAAAAAACAAACAAAAAAACCCAAAACCAACCAACAACAACAAATAAATCCAACCAACACCAGAAAAAAAAAAAAATCTATGCAAGCCAGAAAGCAATAGCTACTCAGTCCCAACAGATTTCCAACACACCGCCCCATTTTACACTACTGCTTCCTTAAAAGGAAAATAAAATATAAAAAAAAAAAATAAATAGAGAGTTGTCCTCTATTTCCTTATAGAAACTAAGTGCACAGTGTGAAAAAAATACCTATCAATTTAAAGTTTAGGAAAATAAGAGAACTCTCAAGTAAACATCAATACAGCTACTTCATAAAATGTAGGACTGGTACTTTTTTTTTCACCCAAGTTTTCTCAAAATGTGATGACAGAGGTTTTGCCAACATTGTTAAAATACCTATTCTGCTAAGAAATCTGCTCTTTGAATAATATCAGTAGCCAAGTTAAAAACAAAATTTAAAAAAATAATTAAAAAATAGGACAGAATTTAAAAAAACAAATTAATTTAGAATCTTCTCCCTGGAAATAAAAAATACACAATGAGAATTTTTTCTAGTTGCATTAAGACAGCATATGCCCCTTTTATGCCAAAGCAGCTGGAGTAGCTACACCACTCAAAAATACCTTATTTTGCATTGGTTTTTATCATCTCTATCAGCCTCTCTACTCAAGTGTCAACCTTCACAAAGCTGCAGACACTACATGATTCTTGTCCTTCTTTCTTTCTCCCTACATGTATGGAGGAGTAACACAACACACCAAAGACTAAATAAAAGTATTTAATCTTTATTTAAAAATAAGTCAAAAGTGACAGGCGCTAAAGATAAGAAAAATCTAATTCTCTTTTCACGCCAATTCTGTAATCACAAAAAATACAACTGATAAAGGCCTTTCCGTTTGAACATTATAATTTTAGGAAGGATAATATAGCATGTTATTTTTTGACTTACACCTTTATTGTTTGAAGTGACTCATTGAGTTCTATCCAAGCACAGCCAGGAGGAGTTACAGGAAGTTATCAAAGTGGATGAACTTGTAAAAGCTATTTAAAACAAACAGTTTCAAGAGAAATACATAGGGATTAGTAGGAAATTCCTTTACAGCTGTTTACTTCAACAAGTGCTCACTTCTCAAGTCACTGAAGGCAGCCATCAATTCACAAGGCTATTTTTGTAATTGCCAAATCTTCAGCATATAGAGAATCACTGCCTGGTGCTAGTCAGTTGTTTCCATTCACCCCCTTCAGAGTAAGAAGTCTGACCTCTACATAAGCATTAGAAAAATCAAACAAATTATGAAGACAAACAAATCAATAAAGCACAAGCAAGCAAGCAATAAACAAACAACAAATCACAAAACCTCTAGCACTACTAACCCACTTCCAAGCTCCACGAAAGTAAACAGGGATATAGCGTGTTTTGGAGGTTTGGGTTTTTTTCAGTTTGGTAGGTCAGTTTTAAACTGTAAGTGGTTTTGATGAGCAATTTGATGTAGAAGTGATGCAAAGACCATGTGGGATGAAGCTATTAAACTTCAAAGAGATATAAAATATGCTCCATCCATGTCCTATGCCTGCACATTACCAAGGTAGCAGCAGCAGGATACAAGAACTTGAGCTGCTCAAAGCTCTCACCTGCAGTCAAGAATCAAATCTCAAGTAAAGCCTCTGATTTAACAAGATAAAGAAGAAACTATGCAGTTAAAGCTGAAATTAACAGCCATCAGAAATTCTAATGAAAACATGAAGCCTATTTCAGACTACAAACTGCTGTTATCTCTAACAGTTCTATTTTAACTCTAGTTTTACCTTTTTCATGTATGAGTACAAGATAAGCTACATTCTTGAAGAAAATAAAAAATAAAAAGCCCCCAGCATTCACCTCTGCAAGCAAAGCCCCAAATATTTTATCTAACTAGGAAGACCATCTAGCAGCCAGACCATCAGTTTTGCTATTAAAAAAAGAAAAGTACTAAGCAATTCAACGAATGTGGTGAAGCATTCTTCTGTACAGAGCCATAATAGCATTTCTGATAGCAGAGAAGAGTTTCCACACAAAGGAAAACAGCAATCTTGTTTCCAATGCCATTAACTCAACTTGTTGTAATGCTTTGCCTGCTAAAATAGAAGTTTTCTGCATTTTTATCTCCAATATAAACATTTTACAGTCTTGTAGTTCCTTGGTAAGAATCCAATAAAATTCTTTAAAATACTTGGTTTCAGATTTCATTGCTATGGCTCTTGATGTGAGATTCACTATTTCCAAATCATTCCTTAATGCTGGCTGCTTGAACGGGATGAAATTCAGCAATCTCTGCTACTTTTGGAAATGAAAAAAACCCCTCAGAATTGATGATTTTTTTAATGTCTCGAAGACTTGCGTTGACTATTTTAGCGATAATACTGCTCATGCTGAGACAGATACATATGATGACCACCTATCCTTTCTGAGAGGGAAATCAACAAGTGCACACTTTTCTTTAGGAAAAGGACATACCACTTCGAAATGGGAAAGCAATTCTTTTTACTTGATAGCTATTGAAATATGCTTCTAAATACAGCCATTCATTACCCTTGGAAGGCCACCAAAGAAAAATTTTAAAAATTGGAGGGCTGGAACAGCTCTCCTATGAGGAAAGGCTGAGAGAGTTGGGGTTGTTCAGCCTGGAGAAGAGAAGGCTCCAGGGAGACCTTGGTGTGGCCTTTCAGCACTTAAAGGGAGCCTATAAGAAAAGTGGAAAAGGACTCTTCATCAAGGATTGTAGTGATAGGATGAAGGGTAATGGTTTTAAACCAAAATAGTGCAAATTTAGACTAGGTAAGGAATACAGTTTTTACAATGAGTGTAGTGAAACACTGGCACAAGTTGGCCAGAGAGGTGGTAGAAGCCCCATTCCTGAAAACATTCAGGGTCAGGGGGGACAGAGCTCTGAGCAATATCCTGTAGTTGAAGTGTCTCTGCTCACTGCAAGGGGTTGGACTAGCTGACCTTTACAGGTCCCTCCCAACCCAAACCCCTCTATGATTCTATGATTATGTCCAACAGAGGGATAAGATTTCTATGCATAATGTAGAAATTACACTTTTTAGTATGTATTTGATTCTTATCTACACAATACCTTGATTGCCTTTTAATCAAATACAAGCTTTAATTATAAAATATTAAAAAAGTTTGTGGTTTTTTTGCATTTAACAAAGATCTGATAAGACAACAAAAATTGCTTGCAGTGCCAGAACAGTACTTGTTTTTTCAGCCTTTGTGTTATTTAAGGCTACAGAAGCAGTAAGTCTCGTATTTCTCTACCTTGAGTTTATTCTTGATTGAATGATAAGAACATAACATTTTTCAGGTCTCAACTGTTTTTTTAACTTCAAATAAGTTCATCTTATTTGCATTAACTGTAGAAGCAGAAATGCAGAAAATTGTGTTTCTATATGCAAAATGTACTAATTTGAGGTATAGTAACACCTCAAATTCTGAATCCAGGTATCCTCACTACAGTGCCAGCTGTCCTTTGGCAGCTACCTATATATCAGACATTTTTGTAATTTATTTATGTAAATTGAATAGATTTGTGAATGCAAAGTTATATTAGCTTTTAGTTTACAGTTGTCTGGATGCTCTCATGCCTTCAAAGAATTATAATTATACCAGCAGGCTTCCAATCCTAGATTTGCTAAAAATTATTATTTGAAGTTGATAGCATTTCTTAGTCAAACACTTGAGAACTATTAGATATTGTTATTTGAGTCTGTTGATTTGATGATGACTGATTTTAGATATTGCTTCAGATCCTCTTTTTCAGATTCAAAAAAAATAATCTTTACCCACATGATAGATGCTCTTCATAGACCAAGACACCTGTCAGAAAATCAAAAGCTGACAGCAATATAAAAAAACACCTAAACCAACAAACTTACGTTTACATTGAACAAGGTCCTTTGGAAAAGACAAAAGTTCAAAAACCAGCTAAAGTCCCATTTTCATAAATCATTTGAGCTTATGAATGTTCTCACCTCTGAAGATAAAGACACTTACGAAACCCTTGCCAATAACTCCCAGGATGAGTGACAGTAGTTTACTTGATCCATTTTGTATTTCACTGAAGCCGTAATTTCTAAAAAAATACATAATCTTCACAGCAATCTAGTTGTAGAATAACCAGCACTCAAATATGTCTATGAACAAGTCATGACATTCAGCATTAAACACCTGACGAATTAAGTGCCTCAATCAACATGCTGTGTGAATTAGTTCACTCATGAACAAGACTGACTTGTCTCTTGATCTCAGATTTCTAAGATCAAACCATCAAGTCTCCTCCATCTCTCCTTTACCAAATCTCCCACTGTCTGTCAAAGTCATTGCAAGAAGCAAAGGAAAAGGGGAGCAAGACATTGCTGTCCTGGCTCTGGCTAGGAGGGGAAAGGGAACTTAGAGGACTAACATTCCAAAAGCCAATTACATCCCGGGCTGTATCAAGGGAAGCATTGCCAGCAGGTGATTCTACCTACCCCTCTACTCCACTCTCACAGGACTCTACCTGCAGTACTATGGTCAGATCATGGCCCCCAACCCATGTAAGAAAAATTCGGACCTGTTGGAGCAGGTCCAGAAGAGGGTCACAAAGATGATCAGAGGGCTGGAGCCCCTCTCCTATGAGGAGAGGCTGAGGGAGCTGGAGTTGTTCAGCCTGGAGAAGGGAAAGCTCCAGTGAGATCTTATTGCAGCTTTTCCATAGAGGGACTACAGAAAATACGGGGAGGGACCCTTTATTAGGGATTGCAGTGACAGGACAAGGGGTAACAGTCTGAAACAGAAAGAGGGTAGATTTAGGTTAGCTATTAGAAAGAAATTCTTTACTGCGAGGGTGGTGAGATACTGAAACATACTGGCCAGAGAAGTCATGGATGCCTCATTCCCCAAAGTGTTCAAGGCCATGTTGAATGGTGAGTTGAGCAACCTTCCGACCCAAACCATTCTATGATTCCCATATCACAAGGAAAAGGAGTACCAGTAATCACCTCCACAGGGGCCAACCACCTACAACCAAAGCTTGTTCACTCAAAATCAAATATGTCTTTACAACACCATGTTCAAACAGCTCACATACATGAGCACAGGTACAGCACAAAGAACTGTGTGCATCAAAATAAAACAGAACAACAGAACAGCTGAGGTTTGGAGGGACTTCTGGTGGTCCAACCACTCCCTGCTCAAGCTGGGCCACCCATAGTCAGCTGCCCAGGACCATGTCCAGACAGCATTCGAATACTCTTGAGGAGGGAGGCTCTATAACCTGTTGCACTGTAAGGAAGTGTTACCTGCTGTTTAGACACCACCCTCTGTGTTCCCATTTGTGCTCCATGCCTCTGGTTCTGTCACGGGGCACCACTGAGGGTTTGGCTCCCTCCATCCGGGTATTTATATCCACTGATAAGATTCCACCACCAGGGTCTTTTCTTCAGGCTGTACAGCCCCAGCTTTCTCCAGCCTTTCCTCAGAGGGAGAGATGCTCCCATCCTTCATCTTTGTGGCCCTTGTGGGGCACACATGTCAGCTAATTATGTATTTACTACTATTGGCTATCTCAAGCCTCATTAATTTTCTGGAATATTTAAATTGTGAAAAGTAAACAATTAGGTGATATTTCTGTAAACTTTTTTTAAAGCCAGAAATAACCCCCTTAAGTCTTTGCAGTTCAACTCCTACTTTTCTTGTTCCAGAAGTCCATCCTGAAACTTTAAGCATAACACAGCAGATACCAGACATGAATAGCATGTCTATCACTTGGTTTTACATTAGCACATTTAAGAAATTTAAGTGAACAGTTTAACAGGAATTATTTTAAGCAAACAGATTTATTTTCTACAGCAACACAGCTAGGACTTCTGTATTTTGTCAGTGAAGTCACTGAGAAAGCTACTGACTTCAGTGAAGCATCTGTGAGCTCTATTAAGTAGCTTTCCTTTCCCCACAGGTTGAAGACCATTATTTACCATCTATAAAATGAGTCAAAAGGGGAAAAATACCTAGAAAACTTAAACCTTTAACTTTGTTAAACACCTGTTCAAGTCCTGCTTACAGAGCTCATAATGTTAACCAAATGCTTTAAGGAAAAGCTTTGTGGCATTTGGGGTTTCGTCTCAAGACAAATAGGAATTTCACAGCCATAGAAGAAATAGAAGAATTTCTAAGGAAAAAAAAAGTATATATTAGCACCACCTAAGGTACCAAATGCAAATTCACTGGAATTGAAAACTTCTTTAAACACATTTTTCAGTTTCACAATTAACTGAGCCACAAAAGAACCAAATAAGTAAGAAGATAGCTTAGGCACAAATGAAAAGTTGAGTTTTTGCTTGATCCATTTGCTTGATCTATAAAAGATAAGAGGTTTTGCATCATTCAGGAGAGCCAGTATTATCACTCCATCTTTCATTTAAAGTACCACTGCTTAAATGAGACTTAAGTGTAAAAATAATTATTACATTTCAGTTAAATTCAAGTCTCAGGTAATTCTTTTTCTGCTAATTAACTTTCAGAATAAAGTTTTTATAATATAAAAAAATAAGGTTCCTTTCCTTTTTAGTACAATCCATTCTTCCCACCTTGGGGTTCTAATTTTTTTTCTTTTCTTCCCTCTCCCTTTTCAATCTTTCAGGTAAGGTTTTCATCTTTAAGATACCAGTTTTGTCAAAGCCATCCTAAAAACAATAGCTGCCCAGTGTTCGGTTCCCTCAAGAAAATCAAAGGTAGGAACCTTGTAGAGCAGAGACTTTTAGAATCCAAAGTACATTAGGAAGGCAACAGAGGTTTAGAAGAGTATCAGACTTAAAAGTCTGCTTTGATGACTATAGATTATCAAAAACCTCTCCTTGCTTCAGATGGTGAGGAAAGCCAGTATACCCAGCACATAGAAGCCGATCTGATAAGCAGTCCAAAAACTTCAGTTGTCTCTTACTTAAACAATTTTTAGAGAGGCTGGAAAGACCAAGGAATTATATTAGGGGGTGAGGGGAACAGGAAGAAAGCGACTGGGAAAACTATTACCCCTTCATACACTCACGAAATCTGCAAGATATCAAGTAGGGCAGGGAAGAAAGGGAAACCTACTTCAGTGAATGAATTTAGACAGTAGAGAAAAATATTTTGTACAATGCACAAGTGCTTTTCAAATACAAAAGTCACTGGAATTGATATTTACATCATGCAGATATATTTGATGTCCTACAGTCTCCAAGTTTAAGAAGCTTATGAAAAATGCAGATACCCTCTAACTGGGGCTGCCAGCCATGGTCCCTCTATGGCATAGAAAGTAAATCCCCAAATATGGACTATGCACATGTCTGTAAGTACTCTGATTAGCTGACACACTGATGAGGCCCTTCTCCTGTCCTGAGGCCAGATGGTACCAGCTGCATCCTACTATAAAGCACTTAACCTTAATCTCCCCTGGGCTCCATAAGGCAGGTTTGTTTCCTGAAGACATTTAGGTGGGAAGAGGAGTCATTCCCATTAGTGCCTGTTCAGACTGCCAAACAGGAATCTCTAAGTGGCATTTTCATAGCAGAAAATTAAGAGTATATGGTGCATTCCTTCAGTAAAAGGCACAGGTACCTAGAGACAACAAGAGACACCATCCCTTCTGGGATACTATGTCCATGGAAGGAGTAAACCTTGTACGGTCCTGCTTGTATCACCTATCAGAAATGGCTTCTGGAGCTTCCATACAGCATCCAAACATTGTCTACAAACTTGAGGTAACAAGTTTTTGTTACATTTTTTTTTTTTCCCTCGCCAAAGGAGAAGCTTTCTACCTTTGTCCAGTGCTACGTTACTTCATACTGTGATAGAGCAACATAAGCCCAGTAGTCAAATCTAGGTTTTAATGTCCCAAATATGCAGCAATTAAGAGTAACAGAGAACACATGTACACAGCTGTGTACAAGCATTTCAGCAGATCAGGCCGAGTAGTTAAACTGCTGGTATGAATTGGGAGGATCAGAAATTGGAGTGCCCTTGCCCAGATGTGGAAGTGTTAAATACACACATGCCTACCTGCTGCTCACTATTAGGGAAGTAAACCACTGCTAGATTTCCTGCTACAAGAAATCTATGGAATTTGTTACGATAAAGACCAAAAGCATTCCTGCCTGGTACCTCCCTTTGCAGTATTTAACCACATTAACAATTTCTTTTAAAACATTAAGTTACATAAACTATAATTTTGCTACAAGCCTAAAGATAAATTAATATGAACAAGTTGATTTAAAACAAATTCTAATGGAATAAACCATTAGAATATAAATCAGCCATTCAATCAACAGAAGTTCTCTCACATCTGCAGTAGTTTTAGATCAGGCTTGTAGAAACCCCTGGAAGCAAGAGCCTAATAAGGGATATTTCAAAAGACAATGAAATTATATTTATTAACAGAGTGTAAAGAAGCAGAGAGTTCTAATAGGCAGGATCACAAACTAAGACTACCCTGGCTTTGTGCTTTCTGCATAAAGCTATTTTCCTTTTAGGTTCTTTTACCAGCATCTTTCCCAACAGCTTCACCTACTTCAGGAACCTATTCAGGTAAGGATTTTCTATTTCACTAGGCATTTATACAGGAATTAACACAGTGGGAACCTAATTTGGTTCTGATCTCTAGACTAGCGAATGGTAAAACATGTGTACAGTAAAAATGTCTTTCCTGCTTTTAAGAATGACTGAAAAAAGAAACAAGTATCATTATATGGATGCAATTTTACAATCGTATTCTTAACCTACAATAGTATTCACACTATGTTATACTCACAAAACAAACAAAAAAGGAAATGACAAACACTATGTACTAAGAAAAAATTATCACACAAATTCTGTTCCCTTCAGAGATATTGCTTCTACTAGCACTATTACAAAATTACATTTGTATAGTTCACTTATTTTTGAGACACCTAGAATTATTTATGATTAAGTAGTAAAAAAAAATAAGTATGCTGAGAACACAAGAAGTCTCAGTGTGATATTACCAATTGTAACAAGCTTTAGATAATCCAAAAAGCTGGCAAAAATACCCAAATAAGGTATTTTTCTCTCCTGAAAATGAACCCATTGTTAGCAGAATTCAAATACTGAAGTATTACAATACAATCAGAAGTACAGTTTATGTGCAGTTACACAAAACCCTAAACAACAGCATTCTTGTAAAAGGAAAACGTATTTTTGAATGAAAACTTACTTGTGCATATTTTCCACTCCTATTATGATCATGATATAGTAGGAAATTCCACTTTGTATAACAAAATGTAAGGCATACCTAAGGAGGGGAAAAAAAAGTTAACCCTCATAGCATTTTCATTAATGACAAACTGCATGCATTTATTTAACATGAGAGGTTCCAATTTTAACTCCAGCACTTGCAGAAAACCTTTGTTCTTTTCAGATTTTCTGCAATCTTCCCTTCTGTTGAGAGCTTCCCCTTTGAGCAGAGAACAGATAGCAGTAATAAACAAAAATACAGACTTGGCTAGCATTCTCCAGCTCAAACAAGAGTATAGTAAATGCTGATAATCCTTAAAATACAAAGAATGTCTCCTAATAATTCAATTTGGCATTATTTCATGTGTAAATAACAGGAATATGTTGTGGTTTAATTTCCATACTCATCTTTTTACCTGTTTGTGATGATAGTTATCTCAGATAAGGCCACCACCATTGTTTGAGGGGGAGGCTTGTTTTGTTTTATAAAGGAGTTAGACTTCAACTGGTGGCAAACCATCGCCAGCGACTGGAGAAAAAACACCTGATCTTCAGTAAGTTTATTCTCTTTCACTCTGATACTTTAGTCTAAGTGCTTCAGTAGCATGCTAGATGGGCTCAAGTGACATGTGGATTACCCTGCAGTTAGCAGCCTAATATGCACCTACTATTTAGTTACAGTAGTACTGTTTTCTTTCAGCTTAAAATCAACAATTTCCTAAACTCACTCCTCTAATCACAAGGAAATACCTTCAAAGACTTCCAACAAGAAACCCAGTTCTTTCTAGCTAAAACCCTACAAAGTTTATGCGTGATGAACTGAGAGAAAACAATGCACTTGGATACTAACTGACCTTGAAAACCTTCACTTTTCATAGAAGATACAATCTGCACACATACCCATGCTTTACTACTAGTTAGTCTCATCTAAGATGTAAGTACCTAAAATTCAAATGCATATTTAATATAAGCAATTGCCAATTAAAATAGATATATTCATTTTTTCTTTTCATATCAGCCATGTATTAAGGACACCATGTACCAGTGACAGGCATTAGAGAAATGACAAAAATTTAAGTTCAAGATGTTTGCTTCTTAAAGAGAGAAGGGGATGTAATAAGATAAAGTCTGAAAAAGTGTGGTTTGACATGGATCACCATATCAAGGTTACAGTCTCTGAAAATATTTCTTTCAGAGTTGTTAACAGTAGCAATATGATTGAGCTTTAATTCAAAAATTAAAAGGGATGCTTTTAAATATAACATGAAGTAGTACATTTTAGCTACATACAAAGGGAGGCCTTATATGATACTTGCTATTAACCCAAGGGAATTACCCCTTCTATTCCCATCCTCCATCACCATCACAAACACTACAAAGCTAACTGAACGCTAACACACCTGAAATTGAAGAGGATAACAAAGACTAATAAATATACTTAAAAGGGTAAAGATTCCAAACTATTTCCCATATTTAGGTTTGCAGGAGATTAGCTGCAAATCTACATTTAGTATAAACACAACATATGAAAACAGTAACAGCTTCCCTCTTGCCAACATGTTGTAACATGTAACAGAGGGGTTAGTGAAGGTGCACTACAGGACTGTAATCTGGATCAATACTTGCTTCCTTGGGAAGGGGGTGAGGGCAACCAAACAAAACAAAACCCTCAGAAAACATGCTTGGAGAATACACGTCTACGCAATAAGAGTGCAACTGAAGTATCAGCTTTGTAAAGAATGGGTACTTTTAACATCTCAAATTATGTTCATTTTTTTGGGCATTTTTAAAAAGCTTTTAGTTCCATGATGGTAAGAAAAAAACTTTTAGTAAAATAGAAATCCATTGCTAAAATAATTGCTTTAAGTAAAATCCAAAGCAAACTAGAATTATCTGGATGTCTAATATAGCATAGAATTACTCTGATTTCTTTTCCAGGACATATTGTCTGTGAGAGGCTTCCACAACTCTTTATTAATGTCTGCTGGGAGTGAAAGTCATTTCTTTCTAATGTCTCACATTCCCAAATTGCAGATATGAATATATTGTTAACAATTTCTAATTACAAACTACAATTAATGCAACGGCTACAGAATGTTCTTCTAAAGCTTACATAGCTCTCACAAGACCAGTACACAGTAGCACCCGTGGTACGGTATCCTGCATCATCCTCCTTATTCCGCAGTAAGGCGGAAGTCTTTGCCATCAGATCCTTCTCTCAAAGCAGAATACCATGGCGAAACGGTCAACAGCTCATGACAGGTAGGGAACTACATATTCAAGTAAACTGCACACGTAAATCCAAAGAATAAAACTTGCGCATTTTTCTTTTCCTAGATCTAAAAGTAACACACATCAATTAATGTTGAGACGCCTCTGCAATATGCCAACGTGAAGGCGAAATCTGTGGTTTGGAATTCCAAGATTTATTTCTAGATGCTGTGTGCGCACAGACACACATCTGCACACACGGATATTTTCCCACCTGCACAACAGCTTGATTAAACCTCCCTAGCTCAGTAATACTCTACCATAGTCAGCATAACTAAGTCTTCTATACATTTAAGGCTGAGATAGGATTTTGTTTGTCATGCAATAAAACAAAATTGTTACTTAATCTTAAACCATATTGGGAAGATGGGAACAAGTCAGTAAGTTAATTTTAAAGGAAAAAAAATATTTTTTTTTTTAAAAAATCACCAAACTAAATGCATGCCCTTTACTTGCCCTATTAACATTCTGGTTTGCTATACTCTGAAAAGATGAAAGTATGAAAACAGCAGTCACAGAAAAATTGTGTTTAAAAAACCCACAAAAAACCACCAACAGCAACCCTCCAAAACATAAAAGAAAAAAGCCACACACAAAGCACTCAAATTAATGCCAGCTTCTTCCCAGGTGTTTTATACTACTAGGAACATCATCAGTACTGCAGCTCCTGCCACTCTTCCTACAAAAAGTCAGATTATATTCAACATTCAGAAAAAGACAAAGCAAGTTCTCATGCAGTGAATATTTCAGAAAAATTATCTTGGTCATCACACCTGTGCTGTATGTACCTCAAGAGAATACTTTTCAAGTCAGTTTACAGAAAAACTGGTACAAGTTAAACAAACTGCACCTGGCTCCATCCTCCCAAAACCACAGGCAGACAGTATGTTAAGTTCCCAGTTTGAAAATGCAAGAGCTTTCAAAATTTGTGCACTGCATCAGAAAAATTAAGCTGATTTCTGTACATCTGCGGCAGCTAAACCCCACAGAATTAGGTAATAAGGTTCATCAAAAGAAAACTAGGCTTCCATGCAAACAAGAAATTAAAATCTACATGTCCCTGAAAAGTGAATTTAAGTGCAACTTACCATCCAAAACAAAAAAGTGCAAGATAAAGGCCCAAGAGTGTTGCAACAACATGTCTTATAAACGGGCTAGTTTTGCTTGAATGAAGGTATGTTCGAAACCAAATAGCCGCAAGCAAGGCAAACAGTTGGCACACTACAAAGTTGACCTGCATAAAAAAGAAAAGAAACAAATTCTCACACACTTGTGCATTCAAAGTTAACAGGAATACCCACATATTATTAACAATTTGCAGAACCTTTGGCTCTACCATGGCTCTTACCACAGCCTGTCAGCCTTAGGAAGCTTCTCCCCAGAGCCACTCTCCTCCTAAAGCACAAAAACAGTGCTCACCTGAGCAACTAAGAAAAGATAAATCAGACCAGTAGAGGACACCTGTGCATGAATCAAGAAAAAAAATTTACATATTTTCCTGTAATTTTTCTATATACCAAACCACTATCAACCATGGAATCATTTCTACCCTCCCAGTAACATAAGGATCTGGGTTGGGTTTTTATTTGTGTTTTAAAAGAAGAATGACTTGGAAACACGTATTAGCTACAGAAATGACTGGCAGATCACTTTGGTGGCCTGCACAGAAGCAGGGCTCAGTGAAGTGATCTTTAGTGATATGTAATCAGATAAACAGCTTGGTTGCACACTGGATTTTCTTCATGAACATTCAAGTAGGATTGTTTCCAAAATTCCTCCTCCTCTTCAGGCTGTTTATTCAAGACAGAAAACACTCTTGTATATTAAATACTTAAAAGACATTAGGGCACTCAAAGCAAAAGTGGAATTAAAAAATCCAAAGCAGTGAGTAAAAAAATTGTTCTGTGTCCTGAAAAAAATTTAACAGTAAGGGCAAGATAAACTATTTCCTCAAACAAAGCAATGTAAACTGGCTTAAGCTACAAAAAGCTGAATGAATTCCTTTATTTAGAAAAGAACGCTTCCCACTCCATTTTTTTTTTTTTTTCTTCCACAGAAGACTGCCTAACCATTTTCTGTATCAAATAGCAGCAGCATCCCACGTCATCACAAGCAACAGCTTGGGTACCACTGCTTCAGGTCATAATCACTTCAACACACAACCTTGCACATCCTGCATGCTTGACTAGGCCTTAGCACAACAGTGGTTTAGACTGTTTGATGTAACCTAACTGAAATATATACTTCATCTTAATACCACAGGGTACAATGACAATACTATTTTTATGTCCCAGAGAGCAGGCCTAATAGTGATCTTTGCAGCAACACAGCTCACACCTCTAGTAGTGTAATTCAGATAGTTCATTCCTTCACTTCTCAGCCAAGCTTCAGGCAGTAACAGGTGAGTAAGCAAACCTGGTTATAACTGAAGCAGAAGCTAAATAACACCAGCTACCTACAGAATTCCCATCTTTGTAACAAATGCATAGATTCCCCATTTGCAAAACCAAGGATAATTCACTTTTTCTGAACCACTTTAAAACCTTCTGTAATACCAAGTTACACAAGCATTAAGTGCTAGCAGGGAAAGAGGCTCAGAAGGCAGGGCTGCTCTGGTGTTCCTTACACCAACATCACGTACATTTTGCCATCTATTCTTTTGCTCCCACACTTCCATTATGCTTTTAACAGTAGTTGAAAAATTCTAAGTAAACAAGGAGATATTCTTTCAGGGCATAACTTGACCTGTTTTCTCTCCTTTATAAGCAACGATGCAAATGAAATGAAGCGAGGTTTAGAACTCAGGATGAGTCTGTGGATTTAGAGGAGAAGTTTCATACACAACAGTCAAATTTAATGAACCACTGGAAGGGAAACAAGCTGATAGTGCTTAGAAAAAGATGGCAAGAAAATAATGAACACCAAGGTAATTAACTATGAATTCATTATCGACATTTGTTTTGGATCTTTATTACAAAAATTATGCTATCTATACTAAAGAGCATGTTTCTGACCCCAGGAACCTGCACAGACTAGAATGGGAAGGGAGACAGAGGAGAAAACTGACACGTATGCAGTGATGCTGAGGTGAAGAGACACAGGGAAGAAATGGGCATGAATACCTGTCCATATGTAGACAAGCCATTGCTGGTTTTACTGAATGCCCAAACATCACTCGTTTGGCTGCACCATGGATGACTCTACCAACTGGTGGGTCATGATGTCCACCTTTTTTTCAAATTACCCCTCAAAACAAGATAGCCAGGCCCAGGGAAGAAGAAAAAAATGATCACCTGGCTCCTCCAATTACCATGGGAAAGGGTAGATAGAAATGCTTGGCATCTCTAACCTGTTTCATCACCTCTATAGATGCAGACAAGCAAAACAAGCACTGAATTTTACAATTCAGGATGAGCCTGCAGGGTTAGAAATATGGAAAATCATCACACAAAACATGCAAAGAGAATGAGAAAAATGCCCTCAATATTGACTCCCTATCTGCTGACTTCTTTCCTGTGTACCTGCTCTTGCTTTAGCTATGTACTCAAATGACCAAATCCTTATCTGAAAAAACAGCATCCCATTATAAAAAAAAAACAAATCCAAAACACCACCACAACAACAACAAACACAAACCACCATAACTACAAAACCAAACCCAACAACAACAACAAAACCACCAAACACACAATACCTTCCCCAATAAGAATATTTTGGGAATAGAGATAAAATGCAGGCTATTGTGCCTTTAGACCAACTTCATAAGCAAAACTACCAAGGATGTCAGTTCATGATAGTGGTGTTTTGAACACACAACTAAATGACTCAAGCATCACTATCTTGTTCCAAAAGTGTTCCCCATAAGTGACTCCAGAACCACCAGTGGGTATTTTTAAGGTGCTTTTCCCCAAAAGTGCACAAACATGCATACTTGGATCCATAAAAGACATCACCAACATTTTCACACACCACCCTGCATTCCTCTCAACTGTTACCAATTCAATTCTTAAACTTGCCTCACTGTGCACCAAAATGCAGATTACAAAGCACTGATGGTCTTGCATATTTGTATCGCATCAAATCCTCAGAAAGCCTTAAATACATGTTTGTAAAACCAACCTATGCAGCAGTTAAGGTTTGAAAGTCACACAGCTTCAGTTTCGCCTTTACATGTATCTACTTCTGATAATATTTTTTCTGCTGTTTATTCCATTATCCCCAGCAGGATTTCTGATTCATTCAGCAAATGGACAATTGCCCAGCTTTTGCCCTCATCCTGTGATCCATTAAATGCTTCCTACCTGCATCCAACACTGAACACAAAAACCTTACAATTCTCCATAGACATGCTTATGCAGATCTGTCCATAACATGTGTGAGGGAAAACCTCACACAATAAATGTAAACTTTACAATAACTTTGTGAGATGAGTATTTCTATTTCTGTTCTAAAGGTGGGTGACCATCACACAATGATGAAAGCCCAAAGGGAAAAATAAATGCTCACCAACTTTGGTTGTCCAATTTCAGACACTCAGAGCCTAGCTTTTCAGGAGAGGGCTTCTGAAGCAAGCCTCCCAGCTGTCCTCACTTCAGTGAGGATCTACATTTTACAGTGGTGTCTGAATACATAAACCTGATTTCAGCAAAACTGAACTAGAAGACCTGCTCCAAAGGGGACATTTAACCCATGAACTGATCTATGCAAAAACACATTCTCAAAATTATTACAGCATCCATGTTGGATCCTTAATGCCAACCTCTTCAACTCCACAGAAACTTCTCCTGTGCTGCACTACTTGAACTACAAAAAGCATAATTTAACATTCAGCTTTTTCCTAATTACACCTCCCCTCTTGACCCACATTGACCGGTGTAGAGCTGACATACAGCTCCACTGTATTTTGGTGCAAGATCATCCTGAGATACATGAAGAACTGCAGGTACACAACTTGCCTTTAAATGGAGCACAACACCTTACCCAGCTTTCTAGAAGGCAAACAGAGCATTCACTCAGACAGCGAGCAAGCAGGAACAAGGATAGAACTGGACATCACCATCCTGAAAGCTTCTACAAAAAACAGATGCTAAACTAGGCAATTACTTTGTTGGCAAATGTTATCTACAGCAACTTTAACATATGGGAGTGGTATATTGTGTGCCTTTAGAAAACTTATGTCAAAATCTTGTTGCTAATATGGGCCAAATAAACTTTTAAACACCTCGAATTGGTTACATGTGAGCAAAACACCCACAAAGAATCAAAGAATGAAGATGACACATTCCCAAAAGTTGTTTGATGTAATCCTCAAACCAAATTGTAACATCCCCCCAACTTCATAAAACTTGTTCTGATAAGCAGCTCCAGTTTTATAGTTAAAAAAACTACACAAACACGTAATAGTCTACCTTATACCGAGTTCTTTCACAGACTGTAGCAAAGTGTGCAGGTAAATGAAAAGGCAAGGAGGAGT
>JANHFX010007101.1:0-17164 GCA_027560015.1 Chloroceryle amazona | reverse complement strand
ATGGGATTATGTTGAAGATAATAGGCTTTTTTTTATTACCTCAAAAGAACTTGGCATCCTACAAATTAAGGATGGACCCACATTCTGGGTGTTTATAGACAGTTTTCATCAGGGTAATTATTTTTTCTGGATTCAGTCCAGCACAGAAGGCTGGTCCTAGATGGCTCCTGTTGACAAGAGAACAATGTATGAATGATCATGTGAGTTTATTCATATCACAAAGCAGTTATACAGCTTATTTTTACACTGGGGCAACTCAGAAGCACATATAAAAAGTTCTCAAGATTGAAACATCTTGCTTTTTCCATAGAGAAGAATAGAAACAGCTACCAAGGGGACAAACAGAAACATTAAGCTGTGAAGCAATACTTTACTTTCTCAGAAAGTTTAAAATGTTGCAGTCGGCTGCTCCATTTCTCAACCTGCTTGTGTGCAGGGATTTATGTTGCAGTCCATGGTGCCACCCACAGAGTTTGATGAGTCTCTCTTAATTTCACACTTGGTTCTTTCTGGCCAAAAACTCAGGACTGGAGATATGACATCAGATCCAAGTGCATAGAGCACATGTTGGTCTTCATCAGGAAGCTGCAAGGTCTTTGTTATGGCTCAGGAGGACCAACTGCCAGTGGTGGATGCTGGGGCTGTGTTTTCCTTGTACTTCCAAAGCAGCCTTGACTTGAACTTGTAAACTTTGCACACATTTCAGTATTGGTATCTCTAAAGTACTTCAAGGATTTAAATGTCTAATGTTTATTACAGTCAGTGGGATGGAAGCATGTAACTCCTCTAATCAGTCATGGAAATTTCACCATTGGTAACCAATTTTCACAGCACTCCAAGGGATTATCCCTGATACAGAAAGCTAAGACAGAGAAAATCTCCAAACCATGGAAGGACCTGTGTTTTCCTGTGTTCTCCACCTTGCCCTTACATGGTCCTTTCTCTCTGAGTGGAGCTTAGAGATGCTTGTCCCACATTTCTACTATAAGCACTCATCTTTTCCTTGTAAAAAATGCTCTGGGCTGAAATTCAGTTTCAAATGCATCTAAAATTAATAGAAACAAAATTTAAATTACATTAACAATGTAGGAAGGACACAAAAATCCCCAAATCCTTTGTACTCAGATCTTGGTATGTATTTCTCTTGCCCCAGACTGGAATCGTTTACACGTTCTCTATTTAATGTAACCTGAAACATCTGATCATAGTTAAAAATAAAAATCACATTTGAAATATGATCAGGCTTGTAAAATAACTGTTTCCTCCTAAGAGGCTATAGTGTATATATACATCCCTTTCACATGAATGCAAAATAGAAAAGATCTGTTTTATAACATTATACTGAAAATATCACAAACATATGGAAATACTTGAAAGGAGAGAATCTATTTTACTGGTAATCCTTGGAGTAAAGTTCCTGTACTTTGTGTTTATGTGCTCAAATATATAAACAGAAAAGGATTCTGCTTTTTCTTATGCATTATAATGAATTACAAGGTGAATGAAATATTGTACTTTTATTCAGTAGCTAATGGTTGCATATTTAAACAAGAAAAAAATCAAACAAACCAGCCAATAAAAAGAAATGAATTGCAGTAATGTGGGCTTATAGATAAGTATAATCAAGTCACAGCGCAGACATCCCCAGATCTCTTCTTGTCCCCATTGGAGTGTTCAGTTCTGCATCATATTTTACGCAGCATGGATACATGGTAGCATGGAGCTAACTCATTTCTGAATGATGGGATTATAATACCTATAACGGACCCAAGCACGTAGTTTCTGTTTGGAGAATGTGAATGGAAATGTATTAATTTAGATATAAAGAAGGGAATGGGTAAACAGAACAATAAATGTGATCAGTAAATCTGGGTCATATTTGGTAAAACTTACGTTTTGGAGTGTTACATAAAGTGGAAAATATTTGCTTTCAGATACCCAATAATATGTTGTTAAAATTGTTTCAGAAACATTTTACAGAAATTCTTCCATCTCAGTGACTGAGTTCACAATAAGATTTTGCAGTAATTTTCTTTTCTTCTGACTCCTGCCTGTGTACAGTACAAGGTCATCATGAAAAGAGACCTGTGAAAGAAAAAGGCAGAAAAACTGGCATTTTCCTGGGTGCAAAACCTAGTTTCTGATTCCCCAATGTTGGCCTCAAAGACTTCAATTCACTATTTACCACAGGTTTCTTGCTTACTTTCTCTGTAGTCTCTTAAAACTCTAGTTTTAAGACTAAGCCAACTGCTGGAAGTTGTGCTTCAGGGCTGGACAAGCTGCAAGCCTCTAAGATGTTCTGATGATATTGTAACAGATCAAGAGAAAAGAAAATGTTAAAGGAAAAGGTTCACATCTCATAGTGCATCTGCTGTGCACAAACCTACACATCTCCAACACTGTTTGCCTGCTGTGTTAGGACCAGAATGATGGCAACAATGCAGCTGCTGAGCCCAGTAGGTCTGTTATCATGTGCTTGTGGTCATTACACTTGGGACGTGAAAGAAGCTCTATCCAAAAGCAGCACACGCTTCAAGCCTGCATTGTAGGAAGCAATGTGTGGAAATGTTTAAATTTCTCCAAGTTCTGTTGCTATCAGGCGGATGCACACATCCCAGACATAAGTTCCAGTTTCAGTAATGTGGTGGGCTCTGAACATAATCTAGTGCTCTGTCTTCTCCCCTGTGCTGCCCCCAGGGCACAGTTCCCAGGGGGCACATCATCCTTCCCATGGCACTGGCATAGGACAATTTGCCCAGATTACCCAGAATGCATCAATCAAAGTGCAGGTACCAAAAATGATAGGAAGAGGTGTAGATAAAAGTAGAATTTTTGCCAGTAGAATAATTTTATTTCAGAACCCTGATGCTAGGAAAGAGCTGAACCCTGTGTCCCTACTTCTATGTCAGTCACATGGTGAAAGTGTCATTCTGCTATAATGTACGATCCTTATGATTTCTGTAGCATTTCGTGTCGTGCCTTTGTCTTGCCAAAGTGTAGGATTGAACAGACAAAGACAGGTCATTGTCCTGTACATGAATGTACAGACTCCTGGTGCTATGGAAGGGGAAAGGGGACAGGGATTATCTGTATGGTGACTGCATCTCACTGGTAAATTCATTTGTAAATTTGCATCTGGTTGCTTCCTTAAGAAGCATCTGAACTGCTCAGTCAATCATTACAAAGACATGCAAAATCTGGCAAGGCACTGTAAATCATTTAGGTTTGATTCAGAAATCTTGCTTCCTATATTTAAGAGAATGTTGATTATTTGCTTTGTCTAAATTGCACAAAGTAACACCCAAGTTTGCTGCATTAACACAATAGCTGCTGCTGTGTGCTATCAAACTTGGGACACTCAGAAAAGGGGTTCCTGGGAAAGTGTGGGTCTGGGAGGTGAGGGGTGGCAAATCTCTGCATGGCATACATCTCAAGCCTGGAAGTGCCAAAGCAGCATCCATGGAGCATTGTGCCTGTCCATGGAACTTATTAATGATAACAGCCTCCAGTGATGACTGCACTGCTTTCAGGCCTGAACTGGCTCACCCTGAGGCAGTTCATGAGCCTCTACCCCTGCTCACATGCTCTGTGGTCTTAGCTCCTTCTTCCAGTTGGAGCTCCTCAAGCAAAGCAGAGAAGTTACTTTGCAGAGCACTAGCTCATCACCAATCTAGCCTCACAGAGCCTGCCTTGGCCATTAGCTATTGCTTCCTCCTCAAATATTGCCTCTTATGGCACTGGTGACATTGCCACTTTGTCTTTAGCCTGAGAGCTACCTGTACTACACAGTGCTGTCTTGTCTTTCACCAGAAAAAAAAGCATTTTTATGCCTGGGCGGGCTGTGATAAAACCAGCTGCACAGCCCATATGCCTGTCAAACCTGAGGAAAAGTTTATGCCAAAACTGTCATGTACAGAAGAGAAATACCCTGTAATAACATTGTTTTCACCATCCTGAATAACGGAAAAAAACCATTATGTCTAATCCATCTTGACTGAGGCTTCTTTGTGTAGCACTGGACAAGATGGATACCAGGGAAATGAAGTGCTTGCTAGAATCAGCAGTGGCAGCTATAACAGCACAACACAGCTCCAAACACTGAGCTCCCAAAATGCAACAAAGGACCAAATCATATCAGCTGCATAACCAAAACCAAACAGCATTGCATGGCACTGTTTCCACTCCACTGAAGTTGTGTCATACCTGCTACACTTTTAATTTGCACATGCAAAATTTGTCATGAATTTCAGTGCTTGTTGGATTGTCCTCCCTAGGTTAAAATGTCCTGCAGTCCCTTTCCTGAGAAATAAATGTAGCTGAAAACTGAGTTCCCAGAGTGATCCACTTTGCTTGGCATGGGCGGTGTTGCAGCTCTTCCCAACAGCCTGTCTACCTGTGAACAGTGATGACAAACATCACTGCAACTGCAGGACCTTCTTCTGGTCCATGCAGCAGAATGGAAGTCTGGCTACCCAAGAAGAGTTCCTCACTCTGTCAGAGACTTCCATTTGACAGAAACAAATGCTTTGTCTTTTCCAAGTGTGTCTATTCCATGTTTCTGGCATTAAACTGAATTTGAATCCACATCCACTTGGTTTCCATGCCTCTCCTGGTCAGATAGTGAACCCTTGAAGGCTGTTTGCCTCACTCAGTGTTTCTACAATTCATAGCAAAACAGGGACATGATATCAGCTGAGGATTTCAGACTCATATCATCATAACATGATACGTTTTCCCTAGTATCTAAGGTTTTCCTCCACCACACTCTCCTTCCAGTATTGCTAAAATAGCAAAAGCTTCCTGCCCTGGGGAGGTTCTGAGCTGTCACCCAAAAGTGGAATTATTTGTTAATATTGTACCTTTGCCTCCACAAGCCTGTGGAGCAACACCATCCAGATGAAATGTATTGACTTGTCTGTTGCAAGAGGAAATTCCAGAAAGAAACCTGTTTCTACGTGTTCCAGGTTGATATCAGAGGCACAGAGGTCTTTATGCAGTCATTTGGTTTCTGGAGAAAATGGTCTTTCTCACAAAATCAGAAGAGGATGTTTGAAAATGGTAGAAATCAGGAGAACTCAAAAGATAAAGGATATTATGTAAAGATTAGTAAGGCATGAAGGGAATATGTTTTTTTGACCTCAAAATGAAAGTTGGCCATCAAAATGAGAGGGGCACAAAATAATTCTGAAATATTGTTTTGAATCTAATGGAGTCATAAAGGTAAGACACCCTGAATTCAGCCAACCAAGCAAATCTCATCTTTACCCTAAAGCACTTCTAATACATAATAGGGACATTTCCTCCATTTAATCATACGATGCAGGCCAAATCCAGATTAAAAGATCCCCTATCACTTCATTAAATTTGGCAGATGGCTGAGCAAAGCACTGTACCAAACTCATCTCCCAGTTAAATAGACACTGCAATGAAAAATGCAATAGGGTAACACTAAAGTGACTGGGGGGCACATTTGCCATGTTTGGTTGTTTTTGAAGGAAATAGCTATGCCTTGCTCCTGAAGAGAAGAGAGTGAACAGCTTGTCTGCCTCTGCATTCCTGAATGCAGCTTCCTACCTACACACCACTTCCCCATTATTTCTGTGAATGTAAAAGAGCAAACTGATCAATGTGTTCATTGGCAGGCTCAAGGAAATTGTTCCAAAAAGTTTCTGTTTACAGCTAGTAGATCAAGTTGTTGGTTGCTATATGGCCTTTCTGTAGTCATGAACACTGCATCAAAAAAATTGGCACAGTAAGCTGTCTTGAAAATAGAGAGATGTAGTGTATTAGACAGCTGAATTATTAACACAGGTACAAAAACCATGTTAAGTCACCTCTTTATCAGCAAAAGAAACAATTACATGCTACTTCATTTTGTCTGAAAACAAAGTTTAAGAGGAAATTATGGCAAAGACTGCTTTTGTGCTTGTGACGCACGTCTGTTAAAATACTCTAGCATTTCAACATTTCAAGAGGGTTCTTCAAAATAAGGGTGAAACTCCCATTGGCAGCAGAGAGTACAGGATCAGAGCTGGAAGGTCATCTTTTAAGTAGCAATTTTCATATAAGCTCACTACATGGCTACATTACGCTCTCTCATCTTTTACATTCCTCCTAACTCAAAGCCTTTAGCTAGAAAGCCATTATACCAAGGTGAAAACAACTGGAAATTATTATTTTACTATAATTCAAATAGAATATCTCTTTGGTAAAGTTCAGAGAGGAGTGAATGTTTTCACTGTGCCCATATGGGGATTTAGCTTTCAGGCACTGGATAACTGAAATCTTATTACACATCTGGATGTGTTGGTCTGTTGTCCACGGTCTCCAAGCACCATTAGAGCTGCTGGCTTAGCTGGATGTGATTTGACCACAGGTGAGCAGGCTTTGTACTATCTATATGAAGAGAACTATAGGTGTGTTATTCAGGCATTTAAGAAAACACTGGCATTAAGAAATTATGTCAATTCATCTCCTCCAGTGTTTAATTTATAGTTTCTTTGATGGTCAAAGTCAAAGAGATTTTTATTTCTATGACCTCATCAAACATAGCGATGGTTTCTGTCACATCTGTTTGCTGCCCAACTATAACTTTTCTTTTTACAAATAAATAGTATATAAAAGGGATATGGAAAACATTTTGTGGGATATTATGCAATATATTCAGCATTATGGCCTGGAGTGTTGTAAGACCTGAAGGAAGGAGAATTAACAGTATGTTAATGATTTTGATTTAAAAAGATGTTCAGATTTATAAGAATGGAAAAGATGAATGACTCAGA
Organism: Chloroceryle amazona; assembly: GCA_027560015.1. Lineage (NCBI taxonomy): Eukaryota > Metazoa > Chordata > Aves > Coraciiformes > Cerylidae > Chloroceryle > Chloroceryle amazona. The sequence goes on along the minus strand of JANHFX010007101.1, from coordinate 10,382 downwards.
GATCCATGGAAGTATATAAAGAGTTTAGGAACTGAAGAGACAAACCATTTTTTTAATGAGTTCCCAGTGATGTTGTCAAACAATTTAAGTGGAAGGAGTCAGGACAATATTTAGTACCTATTTCAAAAATGGGTCTTAGAAGTTATTTCTTTGCAGAATAGCATCACAGTACAGTATTTGACAAATAGACCAGGTAGCATAGCACCATTACAATATTGACGAGGCGTAAAAAAAAAAAAAAAAGCCAAATAGCAACATACACACCCTTGCACATTCAAGAGCATAGGCTAATTGATTGCACTATATCAATCCTGGTCTTCCTTCATATCATGCCCAGAAAATGAGGTAAAGATTCACATACCTCCTGAGCTAACAAAATCCCAGTTTGCAATAGCTTCTCACTAGGGTAAGCAAGGCAAGGAAAAAATACTCTGAAGTTAGCAAAAATGTGTCAGCTTCCACCGGACAAAAGAAAAATCAGACCTTGTCTGCACATACAGCAACAGAGGGTGACCTGTGTTTCCTGTCTCCACCCACACTGTCTGCTCACAGCTGAGGTGCCTTTTCAGGGACTTTTCATTTTGCAGCCTCCAAAGTAGCTAGAGAAAATCATATGTTACAGAATGCAATTAAGAGAGAGAAAGCTGACTAACAATGGGTGCAATTAAATGAGGGGCCAGAAGCAGAACTAGGTAAATTCACTACATGATGAAAATGTGCTTATCTGTCACATCATTTACAATGCTTAAGCACTTAAAGGAAATAAATTATGACAGAGTCCATAAAATTTAACATAAACCATCGAACAACCAATCTTGTAGGTTTTATCAAGTAAGAAGAAATGTGTATTATAACAGAAACACGCCTTCACACTGACCTGTAATTGAAGCAGTATAATTACATATTATCTCTGTGTTGTGATATACTAGGGATTTGTAAAACAGGAAATAATCAATCTAATTGCTAACTGCAATAAACAAATTTTGCAAAGCTGCTCAGAACTGCTGTTCCTTCAGAGAAGAACACAGTTCAGCAGGAAAAGTGCTATCATTATAAGTCTATTAAATAATCCTACATGAGCTTGGGTGTGCAAAGGAAAAAATATATGATTAAATCTGATTCCTTTAGTTTTTGTATTAATTGAACTAAAACAAATAGACAAATGGGAGGAAAGTGGAATAAGTGGAAAGTTCCAAAGAATGAATTCCAGCTTCACACTGTTGAGAGGCAGAGATATAGGGGAAAACTGTAAAGCAACATCTTAAAAACCTAAAGTTGATATATGGATTGAATGTAAGCCACGGGGTGGAAACAATAGGACAGGTTTTATTTCAGCTTTGCAGAAACATTCCCTTGGAGATTAATGGCAACACCAAATCCCTTGCAAGGTTATGCAAATAGCAGAGCAGAGCCAGGACTTTGCTCGGGAAGCCAGTCACAGCCTTCAACGGGTAGAAAGGAGGCTATAGAAAGGGAACAAGACAGTCCCTCTGAGGTTAAGGTGGGGCAGGCTTTCCCGCTTTCTACAGAGCTTTGTCTTTCCACACCCAGAGATCAAGTTTAGGCTTGGCTCTGACTGCAGATTTTTTGTTTTGGGGAATAACTCAGGAGAGTGAGAGGGTTCCTAGCACAACGACAACGACACAGATCCTCAACTTGTTCCCAGGTAAGTGCTGGCCACACGCCTCCAAAGGGACCTGCATGCAGAGAGCCAGGAGGCCTGGCAAGGGTTATGGAACAGAGTATTGCAGCACTGAGAAAGGTGATAGCCTAAAAGAAAATAGCAAATTGATCTGTAATCAGGCTGAGATTCTTTATTTTTGCCCATAGAATACTAATCACCAGCATCATAACTGAACCACAGAGCCCACTTTCAGTTGCAACTCTGCATGAAAGAAGACTGCCACCTTCTTGTTTTTAAACCAGACACCCCAGCCATCCTTTTCATCAGCAGCCTACACTGCTTTTGCAGTTTTTAATACACCCAGCTTACAATCCTACTCTTTTACAACTTTAATGAACAAGTTATCATCCATATATAAATAAAAAGCAGGAGAAAACTAGTGAAAAAAGTATGGATCTGACTCCAGTAAAAGACAAGGACTGTGCTAATTTGCCAGAAATTCCATTTTCTCCCCTTTCTCTCAAAACCATGTACAAATTAGACATTTACATGATACATGAATATGTTCCTTTCTTAGGGAAAGCACTCCAGTGGAACTCTGAGCTCGGATAAGTTCTGTGTAATGTGGCCGTTGCCAAGGAAACTACTTGTTCTTAATTGAATAGTAGAGAAAATATTTGTGTAACTTATTGGCACATAAATTAAGGTTGCCCTTGAGCAGCCTTAAACTCACATAAAACTTTTTTTTTTTTTTAACTAAATTGTCTAGTTTCTTAGATTTTCTTCTAATGCACAAATATTATGGAAGAGTCACAAGATAACAGTGGCCTATTTCATGAGTCTGACAACCGTTAAATTTGCACAGTGCTTAACTGCAGCACCTAAAAGGGGAAAAGCTTCATTATTATAGAGGAGACAGTAAAACACCAAGAAAACGTGCTAAGCAGGAAAAAGGTAACAAACTCTTGCAGATAAAACTTCTCCCAGAAAGAATGTCACATTCTCAGTGATAACAGTGATGATAACCTTAGTTTGTCTGGTCATTGGTGCAGCTCCACTGGAGCCAATAGATTCATGCTCATGAATCATGATGAGCATCTGCTGCACTTTCTTTTTTCTTTTTTTTTGTCTTCACTCTGTCATCAGTTTTTACTATTTATTTAAATTGGTATTGCTTTCTGAAGGACGAAGTAAGTGGTTTTCTAAGACAAGGATTGTCTTTCATCCAAAATCTGACAGACCATAAAACTCCAGGACAGGCTGGTTAAATTAAGCAGTCCTCTGTTGCTACTGATGTGCAGGAGCCAGAGACTTTGCACAGCTTCTTAGTAAGGCAAAAAGTGAGACAAAGGTGGACTAGATCACCTTATTCTTAACTTTCCATTCTGTGTATTCCTCCTTCCTGCGATGCTGCTGGGATATACTAGAGACTGGAGTTACATGTTCAGTTCAGTCATTCTTCTTCATTTGTTTCTGGCAGAAAAGTAAAAGACTTAATATCTTGCTGTTTCACAGGAATTGTCAGTAGGGAAGCCTCTGATAACAAAATAATAGATTATACTGCTCGAAAAACATGCATTTTGCCTTTCTTTATCTCTCCCATACATAGGATGCTCATCAAATTTAATCTATACTATTTCAAAATGTTAATGTCTAATTTAATTGAAGCTTCTGTGGAATGGTCTCATTAAAGTTTTTCACAAAAAGAAGGTAATAAATAAGGGTAAATACATTGAAAACTTGTGAAGAACGAATTAACAACACCAAACATTAAACTAAACTATTTCACTCTCTTGGTAAATTGTCTTCAGTTAAGCCATTGGAGACAAGAAATGGTTCTTCCATTTGTCAGGTCCTGCAGGAGACCAGTCATCATCCTGGATTTCAGCATTCCTAGTTTACAGATGCTATATCAGATGTCTGCAAAAATACCTTTAGATAATTGATCACTGCAATACTTCTGAAGTACTCCCTTGCTACTCCTTGATTTCATTTTCTTAGTGAAATGTGGCTTTTTAAGTTCAAACAAAGAGAAGATTCTTATCCAAGTGATTCCTCTTTCCACTAAAGAAAAGAGACAATAGTGATAACAGTGTCCTTTCAGTCAGTGATGTGATAGTCTATATATTCAGATAACCAAGGATGGAAGTCGATTAATTCAGAGTTATGTGCCCAATAGATAAATCCTCTGAATAAAAATGTGGCAAGATACTGTTAGACCAGGGCAGAGAGCAACATATAGGTGACCCTGTCATTTAACTTGAACTTGTATTAATAATGGCCCTTAACAAGCTGTCAATCTCTAAGGAGAGCCTTTTGTGCCTTTTCCCTGATGCTTTTGTATTCGCTTACTCCATGTCCACAAATCAGTCCTAGCTGAGTTGTGGTCAATCCTAGCGCAGCTTTGGAAAAGTGAAGCTTCCTTCTCCTTGTCTTTTCTGTGCTCTTGTTTTTTTCTCCTTTCTTTGCCTTTCACTGCCACACAAATCATAAAATTTGCTGGCTGGGGCTCAAGCTGCATAAAACAAGCAGGCACCAGTTTCCTTTTTGTTTCAGCAGAGAGCAGAGACAGGATAGGGGAAACTGCTGTTCCACTGAGATAATTGCCATTAGAATAGAAAAATCCATCAGTATCCTGGTGACACCGAGAAACAGAGGGTGTTTTTCAGTTACTGGGAAATCTAAATGGATTTGTTAATATCTTCTGAAAAGTAGTAGCAAAAAACTTACTGAGTAGTTTCTGCTCCAATTTTCCCACCTTTAGACACAACATCTAAGAGATCACCATGGTGTAAACTCCAGCAGACTCTGGAGACAATGACCCACAGCATCTCTTTTGTCTCACAGACTCCAACCTGCCTCATTATAGACCTTGGGTAGATGCAAAGCAGAGCCAAGCATATCCCAGTCCTGCAGGCTTTGAGACTTGTCTGCAGCCCAACTGCAGGCAGCAAAATGGACAGACAGCATTTGATTTACAGACCACAGGATGGTGAAGCCTCTTCCCCAGCTCACAGCATGATGCAAAGTGACCCATGCTGCTCAATTGTCATTGATGAACTTGCCTGCCCCACGTGCTCCAGCATCGCCATTGAAAAACAGTGAGAGTGTTGCAGGAAGACTTCTGCTCAGTATATCCAGTCTCACTAGATTAAATCCTTTAGGATATGTTCAGTTTATCTTGCTTTTCATTGAAAGTAGCAGTTTATGTAGTGACTGCAATAGTGGTTTGGGATGTGACAACTGTCTTGACATTTCACTGTTCTGAAATCCTAGTTGCAGAGGAGTTTAAGCACTTTGGCACCTGGCAGGTCTCACAAGAGGAGAGGAAGAGAGAGAAAATACTCCTTTTCTTTCAAGTGCCTTCTTACCCAACTTGCATGCAGTTACCCATTATTACCAGGACTATGGGTGTCCCTACTTATTAGAATAAGATGCACTTGACATTTTGATATGGGACTTCGGGTGATTTTTATCCATGAGTATTTTTGGTTTCACCCTTACTCTTGAGTATGTGTATTCCCTGTTTGGAACCTATGAAAACTGTATTTGCCCTTGAATACTCAATGTCACTAATATGACTTTGAAAAACACAACTGGCATAATGGTTGACATAGAATAAAAGCTAAGCATTGTCTCAGCACCAGCACACAGAGGACAGATTTGTAGATGAACCACATTTGTGTCTCTCCACATTATGTGGGCAGAACTTCTGCCCCTGATTATGTTTCCTTTTTTTTTGCCACTGGCTTGAGCAAACCACTTTCTCACTCTGTTCCTATGTTATGTTCACTGCTGTCATGAGGATAATAATCCATACCTACATTTTAGTGTTCTGAGAAGCATTTAAGTTGTACAAAGTGCTTTGGCATCTCAGATGAAATGATATTTAGAAGTGGAAAGTATTTTACTACCATTGTTATTGATATGTTTGAAAAACAAATCTCAGCCTGACTAGACTGATAAACAAGCACCATCCCATGCTTGAGAGGCAGCAAACAAGTCAGTTTCATAAATCATCTACCTTTACAAACTTTGGGAACTGTATAAACTGCTAACACCCAAATTCCACCTTTGATTGCTAATAAGCCTAGTAATGTTATGAAAGGCTTCTTTTTCATTGCTTGCTTTAGTTAGGTGTATTTTTTTCATGATCAAGACAGTTCCTTTTTCAGCTCAGTTTTTTCTCTGTATTTCTTATACCATCATTTTTGAAAAGAAAATTAATGGAAGCACCTGATCATAGTGATCTACTTGTACCAAAGTATGGAGCTGACTAAGGACCTTTCTCATCAACTTTGGAGTGTTCATTGATGACTTGTCTCATTTTTATTTCTTGAGTCATAGTTCGCTCACAGGTTAGGCATCTTCTGTTTGAAAAGATGCATGGGAAAGAGTTGCTTCCCTCATTTCTAGTGCTCATTCCTCTACAGTTTTATTTAAATTAAAAAAAAAAAAAACAACTTTCTACTTTTTTTACCTTATTCTGATATAACAGTTGCCAGATTGATGAAAATGAGTGACTATTTATTGATTTTTAGTATAACTTGGATTAGCAAAACATCCGCTAGTTGATCCTAACTGTTGGCAGCAGACCAGGCAGTGGACACCTTCAAGTCAGGAGTATGCAACTCACCCTACAGCCAGCCTGCCCTGGCTCAGTGGAACTGAGCCACTGCTCAGTCTCAAGAGAGCAAGTACAAACACTACACAAAACAGAGGAAGGGGATGCATGTAAAACCTTTGAAAACTATTGGTTTATAAGAAATCCACTTAATTTGTTACATATATTACATCTGATAACAGATATCCAAGGTTAAAAAAAAAAATCCCATCAGTTGCTATTCACAGATACCACTATCTAATGAAATGAGAGCAATAGTCCTCTTGGTTCATTTTATCTATCAATAAAGCATTAGACATCTATTACAGCCAAGGAATAAAGACAGAAACAGGTTCATCCTGCTACATGATGAACAGGATACTTCAGTCTATTATCTGGTTTTGTTTTTTTCTGTCTTGATGAGTGTGATTTATTTACTAATGGAGTTAAATGGATGCAGAATTAGGTCTCTTAAATCAGGCTGGATATTGTGGCTTTTTACATCCCATTATTGTATCAGTATACACAGCCTCTACTTTAATTTCCAAATATGGCTTGAAAAAAATATTAAACCTAGGAAGGGAAGTAAGTGTATTGTGTGTGGAGCAATCCTATGCAGAAAACATCTGTTCTGATTAACCTAGGTTAATTTTCTTTTCACGTGATGCAAGACTCATGACTTTGCAGTAAATTATCATGCTGTTTCTCAAAACAAAATCAGTCAGTAGGTTTTATTTTGCTGATTACAAAATACAAAATGGCCTATAAATAGGATGATGAATAATGCAATGATTTTACTATTAGATTCTGGAATTTAACTTATAAACATAAATTTATAAAGCAAAATCTGTTTGGGGGGTTTAGCAGCTGAAGTGAATGAATTTCTTATTAATTATTCTTGGGTATACCAAGAGAGGGATCACAAAAAGGCAGTTTTTCAATAGCAGGTCATGGCAGGGATTTAAAGACTAACTAACAACAGTTTGGAAGTGGCACCTTTATCAGTACTGCAGGTAATACCACCCTTAGTAAATCACATGAACAAATTTGCCAAAGCTGCGGGGTCTGCAGGTCATCTGGAGGAGGTGTTTGAAGCTTTATCTATTTAATTTTTAAAAGTTCAGAATGCCCTATTCACATATTAAAGCCAAATGAAAGGACACTATCAAAAGTAGATTTTCCAATAATGAGTAGGCACAGGTGGCTTTCAGTAGTGAAAAGCATCTGCAACATATTAAGAAGGTAAAATCAATGGGCCTATGGGTTTTTTTGGGGGGAATTATTCTAGAGTGGTGTTGCTCTTTTGTGCATTAATCAGGCACAGACATAATATTAATCATTGCGCATCTGGAACAAGCACTCTTCAACACCTTCCTGCATCAAACTCCATTCAAGTTCAGCTTGTCCCATCTGTTACTTTGCTCAAGATGGCTTTGAGATTGCTACACTTCCAGTCAGCAGTTAGAGTCTAGACTGATCAAATGAACTTCCTAATTAGTTTTAAAGACCAGGCTTGAAATAGGACTTAGGAGAAATAAGCATGCCTGCTGATTTCCACCAGGCAAGGATGCATAAGAGATCTAACCAATAGAAAACTTTCTAGGTGTAAATTCTGGAAGTAATTGATTACTGTCACCAAATTAATCTTTGACCCAAAGGTAATCATAGACCTGATCTGGGATACCATCAAATGAATGGCACCAGTCTGCAGTGGAGGGGGATGACACAGTGCTAAGGATGAAGGTAGGGAAGCCCAGAGAGTTCTCCCATGTGCATATGGGACAATGGATTTCCAGCTCCAAATGTGAGTTTGTGATAGAATCAAATATCCATAGAAATGGCAAGTGGACCTCTAGAGTTCTCTAGTCTGACCCCTTGCTCAAAGGGGACTATCACCAGTACTAGATGAGACCAACTGCAGCTTTATTTACCCAGGTGGTGAAAATCTTCCAGGGTGATTTGAACACCTCTCCAGGTAACCCTCTCCAGTGAAAGTGTTTTTCTTAATGCTTACCCTGGACAATCTGTGCTGAAGCTTCTTGCTAGTGTCCCTTTTCATATCATCTACTGCAGCTAAGAGAATTTTGTCTCTAAGCAATTCCCTTTTAAGAACTTGTAAGCTGTTATTAGATCAGTCTTTTACCTCCTCTTCATCAGATTAAACAAACTCTGGTCCCTCAACTACTCCTTACAGGTTCTGTGCTTTAGGTTCTAACATCTCAGAGCCCTCCATTGGATTTTCTCCAGTTTCTCTATATTGCCCTTGCAATGGAGCTCCAGCTTGCTTTATCCATGACAGGAGCAGAGTTGGCTACTATTAGCTCTAGCTAATAGCTCTACTACTGTTAGCTCTAGCTCATACTACTATTAGCTCTAGCTCCACCATAACTTCTTGGTATTATTCATCTATGTGCTGTTCAGCCTGTCACTGCCCAGCCTGTACTGATGCATGAAATTATTCCACACCAGCTCCAGAACATCATGCTTGTCCTCAGTGAACTTCACAAGTCTGCAGTGTACCCATCAGCACATATATCCAGACATCTCTGAGCTGAAGTACTGTCTTTCAGTATCTCAGTTTTGCTTTTGGTCTAGTGTTATCTTCAGTTTGTAGAGTGTATTCTCAGTGTCATTTTCCAGGTAATTGACAAAGACATTGAACAATATGGGTCCCATTATCAACCTTCAAGGTATGCTGCTTACAAGGGGCTGACAAGTAGGCACTAGCAATTGGTTACTGTCCTTTGGTAAGGAGGAATAGCCACTGGCTATACTGAATGTAGATAATGCATCTCACAGAGCTGGAAGCAGTACTGTCATAAGTGACCACCTAAGTTGGCCTTTAACAACAGGTTTGGGAAGTAGCTGTGTTTTCAGCAGTTACTCTACAGACACAAATCAAAACTGCAACAGAGCTTGACTGAAATGTGTGCTGAGGCTGGGCATTCTCCCTTCAGATTAAACCACAATAAATATACTGATCTAGAGGCAAATAACGGATACCAGGTCCCCAGTAGTAGCTGTATTCTTCATTCAGAGAGAATTTAAATGGCACATTCACTGCCTGAGACGCAAGTGTAGTGGAACCTAGAGGACAAGAACAATATGGATTCTTCTCAAATATCAGATCTGAGTCTGTCCAGCTCTTCTGTTAGAGACTGGTAGCAAAGAAACAGGAAATAGAAATGAAACGATGGAGACTGTAGTAATAGGAAGAATCTACACATTTTCCAATTCACAAGAATTCTTTATAATCCTACACTTCCTTGAGTGTTAGATAATGTGCCCCAAGTATTTGCTAACCCACTGAAGAAACAAAAACCAATACTTGTTCCTTTCCAGAAGCTTTTAGAAATGGAAGCAGGACCTATGGGGTCAGTTATATTAATTACAAATCCCTAAATGACCTTCTGAAGACACATTTTCTTGAAAAGTGGCTTTTATTAAATGTATTTCTTCCAAGAAAAATGTGTACTATATCACAGATCATGTCTCATCTCCATAGTTGCATTGCAATTGTGATCCCATCGCAGCAGCTTATTTCCCCCAGGGAAGAGTGTAATGACACAAAGGAAGGAGAGTGTGGCAGGAGAGTCCAGGCTATAAAAGCAAAGCAGAATACAAGATAGGTTTTCTAAGACAAATATTTTTGTGTCAGCTGAAAAACGTTGGCATTCATAATTCTCAAAAAAAACAAGAGAATGGCAAAGTCTTTTCTGAGGGTATTTTTCCTTTGATTAAGTCTGGAACTAACTGTAATTCTATCATCATTAATTCTAGGAATTTCCCAAAAAGCTTGCCAGTTTGTTGTTTTGTTTTGTTTTGTTTTGTTTTTTAAGATACAGCACATGACAGGAAACAAAACTGTTTGCAGTAGAAAGATTTATTGAAAAAAGTTCCAAAGCCCTTCCACCTACCAGTTCTTGCTTATCATTATTATCGTTATTAATAAGAGCGCTACTACTAATCAAACACAGTATTGCATCATTTCTTGTACCACTTCTTACAGAGGAGTATAAAATAAGTCATAGAGAATCAGATTAAATTACTCAAAGCACTTTCATTAGTATACAAAGACGAAAAAGAAGAGAAGAGAAGAGAAGAGAAGAGAAGAGAAGAGAAGAGAAGAGAAGAGAAGAGAAGAGAAGAGAAGAG
>JANHFX010007100.1:0-17121 GCA_027560015.1 Chloroceryle amazona | reverse complement strand
CCCTAACGATGCCCGGAGGATAACCGGCGTGGATCCTTTCCCATCGCCCGCCTCTCCTCTTCTGCCTCCCCGTGCGTTGGACCAGGCTTTCAGCCCCCCGCCCCGGCTGCGGAGCGGAGGGAGGGGACAGGGGAGGGGCGGGCGGAGAAAAAGGGAGGGAGTGGGGTCCCCCCGGGCACCGCCGCAGCCCCCCCGCCCATCTCGGCACTGCCGTGCCCCCAACTGGTCCCGGCGCCCTCCTTTGTGCCGGAGTCACCGGTCTCCGAGGCTCTCTCTGGTCCCACATGTCGCGGGCGCTGGGAGCACCACTACTCTTCCGCCCACGGGGACATTTCTACCTGTAATTCAGCAGTTGCCAGGCAGACGCTGGACGCGGTAGGGTAGCTCCTCTCTTGCTATTCCTCCCCTGGGCCCCTAGCAGTGAACATACTGCTCCAGTGGCTTCATCCAGCGTCACCACAGGCTGGCCTGCTCACCCCTCACGACCCCAAAAAAGGGAGGGGGAGGAGAATGAACCCAGGGAGAAAAGTGAACACACAGAAGGATGAGATCTGGGTCAACTGTAACAGTGTTGGTGCCCCTAAACCCCAGGATCACAGGGCATAGCAAGGACAGCAGGGTGGGATCCAGGTCCTCGTATCTCTGGTGTGCTTCCTTCCCCCTCGCCTCACTGTGCATGTGCTGGGTACCAGGCAGGACTTCTGACCAAGACTGCTGCACAGTGTCGTGGGTTCGTACTCAAAAATCGTCCATTGCCCCATCCACCTGAGCAGATTTTGCCGTGCAGAAGCTGCTGGGCCACTCTGAACTCATTTTACCTGACATAACCCATCCACAACAAACCATCACTTAACAAGCTCAATCAAAACACTAAGGCAGTAGCTTGCGTTTATTCTGTATTAGGCTCAGATTCGCCTCCAAGTCACAGATATGTTATTATAAGTGAGAATTGTACCACCCCAACTATAAGCAAGCTGAATTCCTAGTTGGCAGGGCAAAGAAAAGGTCACCCAGGAGTTATCCTACTGCAAATGAGCATGGTGTCCTGGCTTCCCACAAGTGTGGGAATTCCTCTTGCCAACATGCCTTAACTGTAAAATGGAAAAAAATAGCATCCACAAGCTAGAGTAAATAATGAAAACAAAATCTTTATCTGGAGCAATGGATTTTCATTCCTCAGTTGCCAGGGTAGCTGCATAAGTGTTTCTGGGTACTTCATTACCCCCCCATTTAACAGATGGTGATCACAGTGCCACATGGCAGTGAGGTAACTTGCCCAAGATCACCAGAAAGCTTAGACTGTTCCAGCATGTATCATGGTCCACATGGACTGAGGAACACAAGCAGGCAATTAGTATAAAGTTATTGACTTAAGGCTTGGAAGTGTTAACTTTCATCTGCTGCAATGCAGAGGAAAACATTTGTGTATCCAATGCCCTTTTCCTTTGTAAGACATCAGGAGCAGAGGCACAGTCCACTGAAGACATCTCCGTTGAAATGTTCATTTAAGCAATGCAGTAGCATGGACAGCATTAGTCTGGTCATACTCAAAGAACAATATTTACCCAACAGATCAATCAATTAAATTAATTTGCAGAATTACTACTTGGAAATTAACAGAAAAATGTCTTATTTGCAGCTTCAGCTTCCTGCAGCTTCACTACTTCTTTTGCATCTCTCCATAAAAGAAGTGGCATCTACTATGCTTGGTGGATGTGGAGGAGGCAGAGGGAAACCAAAACACTAACATGCCTTTCTGCTGCTTCCCCACTTTGCACCATCAGCAAACCTAGTAGAAGCAGAGCAGGAAGGCAGGCTTTGTTTTTTGTCCTGCTTTTTGGTCATATGGAGTTCTGACTTGCTTGTCATTTCAGGGAAGCTCAGCAGGGCATGAGGTTTTCTTTCATGGTGTGGGTGTTGTGTGGCTTGCGTGGAGCTACAGCAGTAGCAACAAGGGCTATTTTTAGCCTAAAGTAGGCCAGGTGGTTCCAAAAGACATATTAATAGGAACAACATTTGAGACAAAAAACAAGCAAACAACAGAGAAGACAATTTGAGAAATGTAAACAAGAATCATCTTTTACCAGAAGCACCTGCTAAATAGTGAATGCACAGAGACTGCATCCTGCATCTCAGGGGACATGACCCGGGACATGACTCCTCCCTGCAAAAAACAAACAAATGCAACCTCTCAACAGCAGGTGTTGCCTTCTGAATAGACAAAGTGTCTTGTTTTAGCACCATACATCTGGACTGGTATTTTTTAGAGACGTCCAACTCAGCAGTTTTCAGTATGCATTCATTCCTGTGTCCCTCTCCCCACAAAAAACAAAACAAAACAAAACAAAACATTACAACACAAAAACAAACAAACAAAACCAAAATGGCATATATAGCCTGGTATTTTACATAGATACTGATCTCATTCTTAAAGTTTGGCACACACCTGTGTTTCGAATCAGATTGTTGCTAGTACCCAAAGTGCATTGAAACTGATTGCCCAACTTGCTGGGAGAACACCTGCCCATGTTTGTTAGTGAAATCCTGTAGACAAGGTGCTGCTCGATATGTGCAACTCTCTATAGAAGGTAGAAAAAAAGAAGTGAGGATATGTACTGTAGAAGAAATATTCATCTTTTACTGATAAAAGCAACAAATTTTAGTTCTTGATGAATGATAATTCAGTGGGGGGCATGGGTATGTGTCAATTCCATCTAAGTACTGGAAAACTAGGTTGCAGCAACTCAGCAGCCTGTAAATCTTCACAGAAGGATGATTATAGTGGTATTCACCACAACCACCCGTTTTCCAGCTACATGGACTCACATAACAGGTGTTTACTAATTTTTTTAACTTCTGGTAGTTGTTTCTCTGTTTTCCAGAAGTCCCAATAAGATATCTCATGTTCTGACTCTTCTTAAAGCATCAGTCAGTCTACTGAAGCCTATTTCAGGACGCTTTTAAAGCTGTTTGCTTGCCTGGGTGTTTGGATAGATCCAGTCCAGAAGTCCAGAATGATCTGTTACCACCATAAGCTTTTAAGAGCTGAGCTTGTGTAGCACAACATAAAGGTTGGAAGCAGGTTCCACTTTGTACAGGGGAAAACAATGAAACTTCATGTGTCTATCAAGAGAGATGCGGATACCAAAGTCCTACAATCACACATTATTCTATCACATCTTGTAGTAGGATGCTCACACTGACAATAAAAGCATTTAATTTATTTGTCATGCATTTTCTTGTTGTTTTCTTTTTTGCCTAAGCCAATTTAGGGTACAAGACTGCAAAGCACCTAAAGATAAGCAAATGAATGGTGGTGGCAGGTCAGGCAGCAGTTAGGTAATTTGTCAGTCAGACGTCACTCTGGAAAGCTCGGACTAACTGCTACAGAGCTGCCCGTGAATTCATCCTTGCGAGATTCCTTTTCACTGTGGTTTATTTTCCCATGATATCTTGAAATGACATTACAGACCCCTCAGTGCTATCCAGACACTTAACCACATAACTTGTTATAGTGTCAGATGTTTCTGGTTGGAAATTCTGTGCATTTAAATTGTAAGTACATCAGTCACCGTAGTCTCAATAGCAGGGCATACTGCTGGAGTACTACTGTTTCTTACAATCTAGGTTCACTCAACTTCTTTAGATCACAGATTGAAAACTCAGTTTCTGTAAAATCTGAGGGCCCCTATGTAGGCCACCATCACATCCAAGAACATCTTGAGGGGGCAGGAAGGAGTCAGCATCCCTGTCCATATGTAAAACTCTACACCGGGCATTGTCAGGACTGCAGGCTTCCCATCTCAGCTGTGTGTGTCACATATGCCTGAGCAGAGCTGCAGCCCAAGCAAGCCTCTTGTAACTATGAGTGATTTGTCAAATTGCCAAAGTCCTGAAATAGGTCAGGATGACTTTTTGCTGGACACCATCTCACCAACAAGCTCTTGACCACTACAGTCTACACCAGTGTGCTGCAGAGGTAGAAGATCTGAGGGGAAAAGAAAGTCTCAGAAAGACATCAAGGATTTCCTCTCACTCTTTGCAGACTTGGCACTGCATAGCTAATTAGTCGCAGGAAAATGCACCATCTGTTTCACCAGCATCAGATAACAGTACTCCAGCTTCAGGGAAGACCAGTCTCATAAACAACAGCATACACGGGCTTCCTCTAAGACAGACTCTTTTGGCCACGGGAGGGTATGACAGGAGCTGCTCTTTCTTATTAAACACTGGGTAGGCTAAATTCAAAGACCAGTTTCTTATCTGAAAACAAAGGATTCAAACATGAAGTACAAGTTAAATCCCATAAAGAGGGAACACACTACTTTTGAACATGTTACATTGCTACTGTGGAAATCTTTAAGCTACCAGTGACACAGAAGTCTTTAACATGGAGAAGATTTATGGGAAATGGGAACAAAGCAACCTGGCAAGAGGGGTGTAAATACAATGAGCAACGCACCCTGCAATTCAAGGAAAAATGTGAATTATTCAGTCTTTAAGTAGTGGAGAACCAGCTTTCTGCTTTTCAATATCAGACTGATGCTTTCTATCAAAATACCCTGTACATGCATATATATACACACACAAGGCTGTTGATAGGGTATGATACACCTAAGCTTGGGAAAATCATCTCATAGCTTTATGATAGAAAATTACACTTGCATAATGAAGTGCTGGCAGGCAAACTCAAGCTGAGTGGGTGTAGGCAAATAGTATGCTTCAGCAGTAAATTAGAAAGCTTTTTCTGTATCACATGTGAGGAGTTTATGTGCCTCAAATATGTTTTTTTTTAAGTTTTCTTTAATTTTCTGGCATCTTTCTATTAAGAAGAGAGAAGATACTATCTCCATATGGGTAACAGCAAATTCCTAATTACTGTACAGAAAGAGATGAACAAACCTGAATTTGTACTTAAGTGGAGATGCCCTGCTTTTTTTTCTGCCTAAAACCAGCACTCCAAAGAAAGAGTCCACTGTCTCTGAGAGCAAGATGTGTACAGCAACCTAGCTCTCTCCATTGCCCTTTACATGTTGATTTAAAGCCTTAAAGCTGGACACACCCTCTATTTGGACAGTGTTTCAATGCAAATTTTACATTCCTTAAACTCATTTTTTTTTGGTCAGTGTACACATTTAGACTGTTTTTTTTTTCTTGTCAACTTGTCTTCTGTGGCCAGCATGGTTAACAGCTCTAGGTCAGTCTTGCCCTGACACCTGTATCAATGGGATTCCTCCTGTGCAGGTCTCTAGCAGCTGGCACATTCAGAAACACAGTTTACAGCAATGGGTAAAAGTTCCCTGCATGTTTGTGTAAGATTCAGAGGTGCAGATTTATCTCATTAACCACCCCCTTCCCTGTCATTGTGTGAGGCTTTCTGGCCATTGATCTCCTATGCCAGAACAGCTGTGCAATTCATCCCACCAGAGTCCTTGTCCATGTGAGCTAGGACATACCACATGAGCCCTGGAGGGCTTGCTGTGCACCTCAGAAGGCATCAGCACCCTTCTCATCCAGGAGTGTATGACAAAGACCAAGTCACCAGAGAAAGCAGAGTGAGTAATCTACAAATAATCTGTTTTCCATTTGGGGTTAAGTATTTCAGGTATCTTAAAAATAAACTCTGCTTTTCCACATAGGATTTGAAAGACTCATAAAAACCCCCAAACAACAACAACAACAACAGCAACAACAACCACCAACAAAAAAAGCCCAAGCAGTTTCAGAAATGTATAGTGCTTACTTTTTGCAGGTGTAATTGTTACTGGGTGCTTCACTTGCTGCCTGCCTGGGGCCTTAATATGGCCACTTGATGTATAGATAAAATGTCTTATGACACGAATAAAAACAAGGAATTCACCTGTATGACAGCCTAAAACTCAGTGCAGCTTGAAAATCTCAACAATTAATTGCACAGACATGAACTAGAAGTTAGAATTTAGTGAAGTTCTAGCTTTGTTGAGATGTTATACATAATTTTCTTTAAGCTTTCTGATCATCCATCATACTAAAGAGAAGTGAATTTAACCTAAATGAGATAACTTCTGCTCACCCTAATGCTCTAAACAGTTGTCTAGGCAGGAAAAAAGCCTTAGAGGCCCCTCATATTCTTAGGCATGAGCATTTAGGGAGGTTCAAACAAGCAAAAATGTAACGCCTCTACACAAGTGAAGAGGCATTAGCAAAATAAGCAAATTTATGCTTTCAAAACAGCCGCATCAATTCTGTGGACCAAACTGAGCATCCCTGTACCATGTGGGCACCCATTCTGGGTCTGGCAGCACCAGGGGGTTTGTGTACTGCTCTCTAGTAGAAGTCCCACCTTTCTGTCCTTCCTCTGCTCTCTGATACTACTTCAGAAAAGATCCAAGAGATTTACATCTCTGCCGATCCACCACCCATGTCCTTGCCTCCTAACCCATTTTGAGTGTCTGCCATTTCATGGTTCCAGGTCCAAGCTGTCAGTCATTTGCAGCAATTACCAAGCACAAGACTTTTAAGGACTACAAGGAGCTTTGGAAAGCCTGACCTGACAACATTAGGGTCACAAATTGTTGTTAAATATATTAGCCAGTGTCTGTTACTCTTTTCTTTTTCTCCACTGTAGAAGTAATTTTTAAAACCCTTTAGCAAGGAACTTACTTGCCTCTAATTTAAAATGAGTTGCCTGTATAACAGCTGACAACTTGATCTCCTGCCCACTCTACCTCTTTCCTGTACAGGAGCTTCCTCTTCTGTGCTCATCTGCTTATTCATGACTTTGCAACAGAGCTCAAAGGCAAGTGTGATGTCTCTGAGCAGCAAGCTTTACATCAGATCAAATGCCAAGGTGAATTTCTTTGTTTCTATGTGCTCAGCCTAACAACAAGATTAGTGTGCAGTAATTTAGCACTTGAAGTTTAAAACTCATTTGAAGTTTGTAGGACAGCTCTCTAGAAAGTAGGCTATTAAGGGATGTAATTATTGAGTTTAATTACACTGTCATCTGTCAGTTTTGTTAAGTCCAACCTCACCCATGTGCAGCCACTGAGAATCAGGTACAGAAGTTGTAATGATCAGCTTTTGGTGGATCAGGAACCTGGGACCTGAATTAATTGGGCAGTTGGAAAATACTTACATCAAACAGGTTGTGTGGTTTGGTGGGGAAATGTGGCATCACACACACAGGACCATTTAGGGCAAATTCTTCATTTTCTAAGGTTTGCTATTAACCTGTTCTCTCTTCTGGCAAACCAGATTTTCCATAAGGCATGAGGAATGGAGCTCCAGAAAGGCTTCTTGTGAAGTCAGGATATTTAGCAACTGGACATGCAGCCTGGAACAATAACTTCTTTGAAGGTACTGTTGGAGAATAATCTTATTCTGTCAGCAAATGCTCATCACAACAGGAGAGTAGAAAAGCCAGCCTCAGGGCTTGCTTCCTGTTTCAAGAAATTATCTATCACTGATGACTGAACTGGCACACACTTTTATTTTTACAAGCCATTATAAGAAAAAAAAGGACCGGAAGAGGAGCTCCTACAGACCTTTCCACATTTACTGCCCATTGCATTGCTATCCACAGCTGTGATACCTAGATTCAGGAGGGTTGTAACCCAAATGTCTCACTGGCTTTGTGCAAGGCAGCTGCACAACCCTTCCAGCTCTACAGCCAGTCTTGCTCAGACTTAGTGGCAGGTGCATGGGAATTTCCTGAATGAGAAGAGCAACATATTGCGTCCTATCAGCACAGGCTTCCCACAGGACTGACCACACCAGTGTCTGAAAATACTCATTATAACTGTGGAAGTGACTTACTGGAAATCTACAGTTTATACTTTCTCTTCCTTTAAAAGACAATTGTGCATCTTTGGTGGAAAAAAAAAAAAAAAAAAAGATTCAGTGTGGGTTTTGCAGTGTTTAATTTTCTGTAGAACTGAAAGACAACTGAAAGCACTGTGTAACAAGAAGCATGGCTGCTTCAGTTAATCAGAGACAAGAAATTAAGAAAGTCAGTGACTTTTGATTCTGACTTGACTCAGCAGCTCTAATAAATAACGGATATGCATCTGGCTGTCTCACCTTTCAGAGAAAAAGTGGACCAGAGCAGCTCCTCCCCAGGCAGGGATTGCATGCCACTCTGAACAACAGTATAATTATGAATTATAGAATAGTTTGGATTGGAAGGTATCTCTAAAGGTCATATAGACCAATCCCCCTACAATTAACAGGGACATCTTCAGCTAGGTCAGGGGGCTCAGAACCTTGTCCAGCCTCATTTGGAATGTTTCCAGGGATGGTGCATCTACCACCTCTCTGGGCAACCCATGACAGTGTTTCACCATCCACATCATAAAAAATTACTTCTTTATATCCATCCTAAATCTACCCTCTTTTAGTTTAAAGCCATTACACCCTGTCCTATTACAACAGGCCCTAATAAAATGGTTGTCACCAGCTTTCTTATAGATGCCCTTTAAGTACTGAAAGGCTGAAGAGCCTTCTCTTCTTCAAGCTGAGCAGTCACAACACCCTCAGCCTTTCTTCATAACAGAGGTGTTCCAGCCCTCTGAGCATTTTTGTAGCCCTCTGGATTTGCTCCAACAGTTCCATGTCTTTCCATGAACGGAGTCTTAAGAACTCCAAAACTACTTACATACTCATGCCATTTGTATAGAGGTGACAAGGGATCGCCAGCAAAATCAAAGTGTAGGCAGAGCAAGAAATGCCATCGCAGCAGCAGAGCACTTTAGGTGGCAGCCAACATCCATCCACCTGCTGCTCTGTGGAGGTGGGTAATATGGTTTAAATATCAAGAAGAGGGTAAATAGTAAAGGCTTGACAGATAGGTTTATCTGTCAACCAACAGAAAACATGTATTTCATAGGAGATCCAAGGCAGAAGCATGAAGCAGGGAAGACTTGTGTCCTCTGATAACAGATTCACATGTAAGGCTTCTCTGGGTTTTTCGTGATGCATTTGATTGTAGTGAGACTTGCCAAGGTGTGCATTTAAGAACAGGGAGGATACAGCATTGGCTTAATTAGTGTCTTCCAGGCTTGTTTCCAAAATGACCAGGCCTCTCTGCCTTATTCGTTTCAGTAATTCCATCAATTTAAGGGAGTCATCCACAGTGTTTGTAAGGAAAGAGGGGAGAAAACAAAGAGAATTTGGCTCCACTGAAGTTTGGTTC
Source organism: Chloroceryle amazona (assembly GCA_027560015.1). Lineage (NCBI taxonomy): Eukaryota > Metazoa > Chordata > Aves > Coraciiformes > Cerylidae > Chloroceryle > Chloroceryle amazona. The sequence continues at coordinate 7,949 of JANHFX010007100.1, read as the reverse complement.
CTCTGTCAAAAAATGCTTCATCTGGGAAAAATACAGTGACTGTATACTGTCCCTGACACTTCTCTTTGATGAATGTTGGGATGGAAGACAGAGAAGGGAGGATGAAGAAGAACAACACATATATTTTTTTAGCACCAACTTGTGCCCTGCTAGGTTCAATACAAGATACAGGAACATCAAGTCATGCAGAATTGGATTTTTACCAGGTACAAACACTTTCACTTTGAATTTACTTTATTACATTTAGAATACTTAGGAGATTTTAGAAACATTAGGAAAAGTGTTTACTTTATGGAATTATTATATATGTGGTTCCTTTCTCTGTTCTCAAGAGGATCACATTTAGCTCTCCAAGCACCATGGTGCTATGTAATTATAATTCACGGAATTTTGAGATTAACTGCCATTGTTCTCCTGAAGATGCAGATCACAATCTGGTCCAGATGAATTGTTTCCCTGTACATGGGCAGATGTCTCACAAGTGCATGTAGAATCGCCTGTGATAGCTCAGAGATACAACAGAAGTGGGGTCCTACGCACCTGTCAGAAGTAGTGGTGATTCATCCTTAGCAATCAGAAAATTAACACCCCCCACTCAACAATCTGAACAGAGCAGCTGTTTTTTAACATTGATTCTTACAGTAACTTCAGGATACACAGCAAAACCTGGTACCCTAGTGCTTTGTAATGCCTCAGGGTTCTCAAAGGAAGTGTCTTCTTTAGGTCATTGCAATCAGATTTCTCTGTGGATCTTCCAGAGGTCTTGGCCATGGCTGGGTATCTCGCAGCAGTAGGAATCAGACATCAGAATCATTGGATTACTTGAGATTGTCAGATTAAAGGAGCAATACAAGTTCTACAGCTACTAGATCTGTAATTTTTTACATAGAAATTGTTCTCTGCTATCAGAAAACTAGGGTCCTATCAGGACCTGGGTCCTTGAAAATCCTGGAGGTATTTGGTAGTTTCTGACTGGAGAGGAAAGCTAGGACCTTAGTAGGGTTGAAAGGAAATAGCAGCTCATCAAAGAGACACAGGAGTGGTGTTTCTGAACAGTATCAGAAGAGAGAGAGTTTAGTAGTTCATTTTGTCCCTAAATCAGTTGCTGTCCTAAAGTAGAATGGATATTAAACAAAAATTATTTTTTAAAAATCAGGAAAACAGGACTGAAAAAAAGTTAATACACACAATGTCTGTGGAGTAGTGGCTACTCAGATACATGTTCCCAGAATCCAGTCTTGCTTTGAAAAGGCAATACAATCCAGTTTGTGTAATGACAACCTCAATTCACATAGCTCCTCCAGGACAGAGATTGGGTTGGAAGTGATGAATATAAAGAATTCAGATACTAAGATTGTTGCATCTAATACTAGGCCAAGTAATGATTGGATTTGTTGACCCACCTTAGAGAGATTCTGATTACTGATGAAAGAAGGGGTATGAACAGACATACAATTGGACAGAAATTGCAAATAATTAACTGTTGAAGGAGCAAGCAAAGTACAAGCGGGGAGTATAGTTACTCAGCTCTAGTCCTTTTGTCCTTCCCAGACCTTACTGAAGAGCAAATCTGATCTTTTACCATGATTCAGAATGTCCCTACATTTATACAAGCAGCAGGAGCTTCCTGGCATTAGGTGGCTTAGTGGCACCTGAAGATTTTCTCCAGCTTTTCTACTGTGTAGCTACAAGATCTCCTAGGAGCACCAGACTAGTGTCAAACATGTGGCTTATTAAAATGAGGAGAGGATGAGGAAGGAAAGGTGACAGACACACCATCTGCGCTGCTTCAGGACTGGTGCTGATGATTCCCTCCTAGAGTAGCAGTAACTCCTGCCACTGAGATGCATCCTCCACATTGGCTTGACGACATTGATTAATTCTGGAAGATGAGATGAGCCAGAGCACAGAGACATCCATCAATCCAATTTATCTTCTCTTATCTCCAGCTGTGCTCCTATGCCAGCACCAGCAGGGACCTCCATGCTAAAGAGGACCATGGAATTTTCATAGCCCCTTTCCACATCTCCACTGTGCGCTTTCATATCTATGCTAGCCTGAATCCCAACCCAAATTTTGTCTTTGTTTAAGAAAACACAGAAATTGAGAGTGGCCAAAGCTCACACTCCCCTGGCTTTAGAAATGTGAGAACTGCAGCTACTGTAGATAACTTCAACTAAGCTGTGCCATTGTCTTCCAGAAAGACAACCGAATACTTCTCTATCTCTTGGAGAATAACAGAAAACTTGAACACCTGCCCTACATGTGAATATGTCAATAGCAAACTGTTTAATAAATGAGACTTTTCTACCATGAACCTTCTTTGTAATCATGTCCCAGTGGTATACTCACTACCTTCTTCTGACATCAAAGGTAGAAAAGGAAGGCAGGAAAGAAAGATTCATTACAATAGTTTCCATCTAACAAAGTGAGTAGCACTAGAATTATTATTATACCTTAATTTTATTAAGGAAAATGAATCTTGTGATCATCTAAGTATGGACTGTCAGAGAAGAGTAAACAAGATTGCACCTGTATTATTTTCTAACAGTGGTGGAAAATGAGGCAAAGGCATGAAGCTGCACTTGGAGTGCTTCTGTATCTGCTTCTCTTCAAACTGTCCGAGTTTGTGTTTGTTGACACTCCCCACAGTATAGATTTATTTGCAAGACGAATATTTAGAAATTGTTAAAAATGCAAGAAACTGAATTTTTCTTCACAAAGTCAGTTCTTGGATGATTGGAATTTCAGTGGTTTTATGAGAAAAGGGAGGTCACCCAGGTTGGTGTCATTCATGTTGGTGTCAGTCATGGTTTTTTTCTGCCTACCAGCAGATGATTTCTGTTAACACCCACCTAAGCAGAAATAGAATCTGAATCACAACATAGGCTTTCCTTTCTTTTTAAACTCTTAAGGCAGGGTTATTTAAAAAGTGAGGGTTTTGTAATCCAGTGGTGTCTTTGTAAGTCTATGTACCTCAAATACTATCTGAAATTTCTGAGTATGGTAAGATGCTCTGAATAAAACAGAATTGTTAATATATCGTTTATTTGCACCATGTGTGTGAGACGAATGATAAAAGCAGATGCAGACTGTAAGGTAAGTTATTAAAGGCTGAAAAAATGCATAACATTATTTTGAATTTAGTGAAGTCACCCTTCTGTTTTTTATTGTTTTCACAATTTTTGCCATCTATTTATTTGCTTGAACTGTGAAGTGAATTATAAATTTATAAGATAGCTCTTTCTAAAATAATTACTTTGCTCTTTCTTGAACATTTGCTGTTCCAGGTCTCAACATCTATTACAGTTATCAGTATTATTCCCATCCTACAAGTATGGGGGAAAAACTTTCAACACAAAGAGGTGCAGGAACTTGCTCAGTGTCATCCTATGCATGTAGCAGACACATTCCCTTGCCCCAGGCAACTCTCAGAGACACCAGCACTACTGAGCATTTCATTTGCTGCCCCTGAAATACACAGATTCAGGAACGAGGATTTATTTTTGATAATTTATTTCTGTTAAAGGATATAGCATTGAAGGGACCTGGAAAGCTGTTAGTGAGCTGGTTTGGTGAAGTGATTTGAGGATTCAAATAAGATTGAACATAGTGTGCAAACCAGGACCCACCTGTTAAAGGAAAAGCAAGTGTTGAAAAGAGTTCAAATGAAGGCCATTTCTTAATCCTTATTACTTATGGATATGGAAATTCATTTGTGTAAGCAAGAAAGGTTTGCCATAACTCAAAAGGCACTCATAGAGGACTGTTTTCTACCTCATCCTGTTCTTCCTTCCCCTGCACCCCCAACAGGGATTCAACCTAAATGGGTCATGAATTGACTAACTTTGATGTGAATGGTAAACACTTCATCTCCTATTCTACAAAGTGTTGGTTAATATTTATAGGGATTGAGGAATATTAAGTTATTTGAGTGGGATCATATATATTCCCACAAATACAGAGGAGGAATGGAAAGAGAGATTGTCAAAGTTTAGAAAGACATCACATCATGAAGAGCCTTGTGAAGACATTAGATGGTGAAGGATCTAGTTACTTAAAAAGGAAATCAGTCATTTTAATGAACACATTTCATGAAAGTTTAATATTGTCTTATGTTGCACATCTTAAATCCCAGGCTCCTGAAGCAAGGTGATTACATATGAGTCTCCACTGTTCATCCAATATTGTTGTTAAAAGCATTAACCCTAACAACTCAAATGGAAAGTAGAGAGCTGTCAGATGTAGAGCTTCTGAACTTTTGATTCATGCAGCTTCTTCATTTTAGGAAGTTTTGCTTCATCTTTTAAAGTGCTGACACTGGGCTTCAGTTGGAGCCCTGACTGACATGGCAAACAATAAAGCTTATCAGAATTCTGCAATCTTTTTCTCAAAAAAATAAAATAATGAAGCATGCAGAATGAGAGTGTAATTGTTGCAGTGCCATAGCCTGGCACAGGATAGATAGCAGGCAACAAGACCTCTGCTTTCACCAAAGGAGGAAAACTCCTTGAGGTCTTGCATCCTTCTTCTTGGCCTCATCCCTTTTCCACTCCATAACCCTCTGGATATTCCCACATTCCTTACTTTTCTCATCTACTGTGCATTGGAGCTTTTAGTGTTACTCTTCACTTTTCCATTTTTCCACTCTTTTTTATGTACAGGGTTTGTTTTCCTCTATTCTCTCACATTCAGAAGAGGAGATGTTGCTCCACCTAACACTCTGCCTGCCACATCTTGCTGCTTATTGCCCCATCATATTGTAGTTGGAGTAATTTGTACTGCAGCATCCTGGAAGATTTTCATATACTTTTCTCTGCCAAATTACTGTTTTCCCTTTCTCATCACCTTTGATCTCAGCTCTCCTCAGTTGTGCAGATGGAGATGGGGAATAGTTGTATAATTAAACACTAACGTGACAGCATATACATTTGCCAGTTGGTGAGGTGTGCCATGGACATGTGCCTTAACGCACAGGCTGTTCTCAGCAGCAGCTGCTGAGTACAAGTCTTAGATTATCAATACTGCAGACTGCTTTGAAAGATACCAGTAAACACTGAAATGATAGTAAAAGCAGTGTGAGGCATAGGAAGGTAAAGGTAATGCAGCTGATATGTTTAGCTCAGTTCTCTGCTTTTCCATTGGCATCAGGTACCTTCATCTAAATACTTTGTGGCTCTAGACCAGAGTGCCTATAATCTATCTGCCCTCAAGCACAACTAGGTTCATGAAGTGCAAGGTGGAAAACAAGCTCAAGATCCATTAAAGTAAAACAGAAGGATGAACATGTTTTTCTTCACATCTTGGGGTAGCCCTAACATCCAAGGTAGAGTATAAAGGTCAGAAAGATGTGGGTACAAGTACTATATCATGCTTTATTTTGAGAGACAGATGGTCATATAAGCACTCTATCTAAAAGGATGCTTCATGTAAGCTCTCTTGGAAGTGGGAACTTCCCCGCAGCACCTAAATCTTCATGTGAGTCTAGCCCTCACTCAGAACTAGTAGCTAAGACCACCTAGAGCTGGTAGCTCATGATGGCGAAGAATTGGAAGCTTCTCAGATAGTGTAATCATAATAGCTAGTTACAGAACCTCCATCACCAACAGGCCCTAATCCTCTGTGTTGAGCTAAGCAGACTTCTGATAATAAGTCCATAATGCCTAGCAGGCCTGGGAGAGTTTTGAGTTTGGAAGCAAGATACATGATACAGTTTGCAATAACTCTACAAAGACCCGGGACAGTTACCAATTTCTCCTGCAGAGAGCCTTTATTTAGTGAACATGTCTATTTGTCACGTTTTCCATGTGAGATATACAGATTTTGAACACTGTTGACATGCAAGGATGCCCAAAACTAGACAGTTCTGATTCAGTTACTAAGGAACATACAGACATGCAGACAGATAAGTAGTGTATGCTGGATGGTTCCCCTCCAATAAGGCAGCTCTAAATGAGAACAGACTTTAAATGGGGCTATTTGTGCTGGCTCTGGGAGGAAAGAAATAGGTTCCTTCAGCTCTGTGATGCATGTAACACTGGAGACCTGCAAAAACATACCCGAAAGATCTCAAAACAGCTCTGTTACGTGTAAATTGCAAGTATCCATTTGTTATCAGCTGTTCAAACCGAACAGAAATAATGAATAATATTAATAATAAAATATTATTATGTCCTTTTATCAGAAATATCTGCAGGCTCTCCAGCTAAACCAGAATTTCTGCTGCTCTTCAATATAGACCATTTAAAATGTTTTCCTTACTTACACTTTGAGAACATAGTATGCTTTGGCATGAAGCTGCTCATACCCTTCAGGATAAGCGTCTCACTCTGTTATTCAATTAGTGAATGATTCCTGTCATGTTTTGAAATTTCAGGTTTTGTCCTAAGCCAATGGTTTTGCCTTAACTGCTTCTAAGAGTATTTTCATAGAATCATAGAATGGTACGTGTTGGAAGGGACCTCTGGAGATCATCAAGTCTAACCCTCCTGCCAGAGCAGGATCATAGAGGGCAAGCCACACACCTGGCTCACCCACACCCTGGCTCACCCACAGCCTGGAGAGCATCAGCTGACAGGAAGTACTACTGTGCTCTTTCAAACCAGGTGGGCAGAGTGCAACGCAGTTATTTGATCCAAGGTACAAAGACAACCGAGTGCTTTATAACTTACCCTCCACACTCCCATCAGACAAGGAAGCAGCAGAGGACACAACCACCCATGCTGCCCCTTCTCACTCCACCACTGATGGGGTAGATGGCAGAATACAGCCAAGTGAAGCAAGTTATCGTGGGAAAGATTTCAGTGTTAAAATACTTGGAGAAAACTACGAAATCTCTGGGAAACAACAATCCCACTGCTCACATTTTTCCCACGAGCTGAAATTTTTGTCTGAGCATCTTAAAATAAAAATATTTGCTCTCTTCAGGAGCTCATGCCAGCCACTCCAGCAGTGGGAGAAAGCTGCTCTAGAGCCCAGATACGTACTCAGGAATTCATAATGAAACCATCAGCAGCTAAGCTTTTTGCTTAGAAATCACAGCTTAGTGGAGCAGATGTGATAGGAGTCACCAAACTACGAGTCTGGTCTTTCCTCTGGGGTGCTGTGCCTGAGATTATGGACCCAGGGCAAAAAAAACCCTTTTGTGATTGCCTTACATATTTTCTTGGAAGGTGCATGTCCACTAAAAGGAAAACATGCTGCTGAAGAGTTGATTACTTTTCTCACCCCTCAGCATACATAAATGTTTTATAATTAATGGGCCAGGAGCAAAAAAAACATTCTGTCCCTGTGCTTTTGAAAAAGCAAGAGATGGGTGCCCTGAGACAGAGGACTTTATATGTACAGCTGCTTTTCTCTAAAGGGAAAAAATTAAATAACTGAATTCTGACTGAAAGTTCACTGAAGAAAACGGTAGGTAGGGAAGAACTCGAGCTTTGAACTTGAGGTTAATCATAACATTATGATTTACAGCCCTGGAACTTAAAAGCTAGGAGTGAAGTGACTCAAATAATAGAATAAATACACTGCTAGAAAAACCTTCATAAGAAAATACTGCTAATCGGGTTTCTTCTCTCTCTCTTTCATTTGCTTATTTCAGCCTTTACAAATTCCTTCTCCTGAGCCTCTCTCTGACATTGTCAAGGATCAGACAACTGTCTTCCACAGGCAGCACCTAACACCACGCTCTCGAGACATAGAAACAAATTAAGACCTTGTAGCTTCATTGAGAACATGCAGAGCTGGGCAACCGTGAGGCTGCAGTGTGCAGCAGAACATGCCCGAGTCCAGCCCTCACTGCCTGTGGAGAAGATGATGTCTTTCACCAAGTAAATTTTTAAGGCAATACTTTTGCAAGAGTATTCATTCAAATTCCAATGCATGCTGCTCATTATCACTTGTAAATTTTAACAACGCTGTTGGGCTGGATGCATGAAAAAGAGGGTGGG